>JAAAWM010010462.1:0-41863 GCA_036873465.1 Thinopyrum obtusiflorum | reverse complement strand
TTGTCCTTGGGTGCATGCTTAGGTCCCATGCAAGAAATGGGAATGAATGTCAAGCATCGTGCCACCGTCACTCGGCCGCAAACATTGAGATACCTGGTTTTTAAATTCTAGTAAATCGAAAACTCCTCTGAAATTCATGAAACTTGGCATGCTATCATGTAGCGGCATCAACATGGCGTGGTAAAGTTTTTGTCCCATTTGGGGCAGGTTTGGGTATATGCTTCTCACAAACCAGAGCTTCTCACAACAAGCATGATGGTTTCGGTAGGGAACGCCCCAACTTTGGGGACGAAACGATATCCATTGCCTCTAATTGCTTTCAAATTTTTTCTCGTGTCAACATAGAACAACAGGAGTGTTGTGTTATTTTTTGTGATTTTTCGGGGTTCGTTTGGACATTTTTATGCATTGAGTGAGTTTTTAATGCATTTATGTGCATAATTCAAATTTGAAGTACATGCACATGCTCCGATGCATATAAATTGGTTGAAAAATCAAATCTTTGGTCCTTGGGTGCATGCTTAGGTCCAATGCAAGAAATGGGAATGAATGTCAAGCACCGTGCCGCCGTCACTCGGCCGCAAACATTGAGATACCTGGTTTTCAAATTCTAGTAAATCCAAAACTCGTCTGAAATTCATGAAACTTGGCATGCTATCATGGAGCGGCATCAACATGGCGTGGTAAAGTTTTTGTCCCATTTGGGGCAGGTTTGGGTATATGCTTCTCACAAACCAGAGCTTCTCACAACAAGCACGATGGTTTCGGTAGGGAACGCCCCAACTTTGGGGGTGAAACGATATCCATTGCCTCTTATTGCTTTCAATTTTTTTCTCGTGTCAACATAGAACAACAGGAGTGTTGTGTTATTTTTTGTGATTTTTCGGGGTTCATTTGGACATTTTTATGCATTAAGTGAGGGGGGGGGGGGGGGGGGGGGGGGGGGGGGGGGGGGGGGGGGGGGGGGGGGGGGGGGGGGGGGGGGGGGGGGGGGGGGGGGGGGGGGGGGGGGGGGGGGGGGGGGGGGGGGGGGGGGGGGGGGGGGGGGGGGGGGGGGGGGGGGGGGGGGGGGGGGGGGGGGGGGGGGGGGGGGGGGGGGGGGGGGGGGGGGGGGGGGGGGGGGGGGGGGGGGGGGGGGGGGGGGGGGGGGGGGGGGGGGGGGGGGGGGGGGGGGGGGGGGGGGGGGGGGGGGGGGGGGGGGGGGGGGGGGGGGGGGGGGGGGGGGGGGGGGGGGGGGGGGGGGGGGGGGGGGGGGGGGGGGGGGGGGGGGGGGGGGGGGGGGGGGGGGGGGGGGGGGGGGGGGGGGGGGGGGGGGGGGGGGGGGGGGGGGGGGGGGGGGGGGGGGGGGGGGGGGGGGGGGGGGGGGGGGGGGGGGGGGGGGGGGGGGGGGGGGGGGGGGGGGGGGGGGGGGGGGGGGGGGGGGGGGGGGGGGGGGGGGGGGGGGGGGGGGGGGGGGGGGGGGGGGGGGGGGGGGGGGGGGGGGGGGGGGGGGGGGGGGGGGGGGGGGGGGGGGGGGGGGGGGGGGGGGGGGGGGGGGGGGGGGGGGGGGGGGGGGGGGGGGGGGGGGGGGGGGGGGGGGGGGGGGGGGGGGGGGGGGGGGGGGGGGGGGGGGGGGGGGGGGGGGGGGGGGGGGGGGGGGGGGGGGGGGGGGGGGGGGGGGGGGGGGGGGGGGGGGGGGGGGGGGGGGGGGGGGGGGGGGGGGGGGGGGGGGGGGGGGGGGGGGGGGGGGGGGGGGGGGGGGGGGGGGGGGGGGGGGGGGGGGGGGGGGGGGGGGGGGGGGGGGGGGGGGGGGGGGGGGGGGGGGGGGGGGGGGGGGGGGGGGGGGGGGGGGGGGGGGGGGGGGGGGGGGGGGGGGGGGGGGGGGGGGGGGGGGGGGGGGGGGGGGGGGGGGGGGGGGGGGGGGGGGGGGGGGGGGGGGGGGGGGGGGGGGGGGGGGGGGGGGGGGGGGGGGGGGGGGGGGGGGGGGGGGGGGGGGGGGGGGGGGGGGGGGGGGGGGGGGGGGGGGGGGGGGGGGGGGGGGGGGGGGGGGGGGGGGGGGGGGGGGGGGGGGGGGGGGGGGGGGGGGGGGGGGGGGGGGGGGGGGGGGGGGGGGGGGGGGGGGGGGGGGGGGGGGGGGGGGGGGGGGGGGGGGGGGGGGGGGGGGGGGGGGGGGGGGGGGGGGGGGGGGGGGGGGGGGGGGGGGGGGGGGGGGGGGGGGGGGGGGGGGGGGGGGGGGGGGGGGGGGGGGGGGGGGGGGGGGGGGGGGGGGGGGGGTCCCATGCAAGAAATGGGGATGAATGTCAAACACCCTGCCACCGTCACTCGGCCGCAAACATTGAGATACCTGGTTTTTAAATTCTAGTAAATCCAAAACTCATCTGAAATTCATGAAACTTGGCATGCTATCATGGAGGGGCATCAACATGCTGTGGTAAAGTTTTTGTCCCATTTGGGGCAGGTTTGGGTATATGCTTCTCACAAACCAGAGCTTCTCACAACAAGCATGATGGTTTCAGATACAACACCCGTATGCAAAGTGAGAGCGGGATTTGTGCATCTCTTGAACACAAACGTTTCTTTTGGATGACCCGTGTGAATCACTAGCGGGGCGGCGCAGTACTATTTGATTTGACAGCGGGCGGCGCAGTTCCCGATACGGCTTTAATGCAGACGAGGGAGAGGGTAGCGGTTCCCAAAATGTTGAACGGCCAATGATGCATCCTCCTTCAATTAGCATCGTGTGAATGCATGAGGGAAGTAATGGGAGGAGCGGGAAAAGAGGCAGCACGATGTGAATGCAACGCAGTTTGCACTCATATAAAGGCGGCCCTCCATTCCAATGCATCTACCACATCGTACGCACCTAAGCATTTGCCTAAGCACCTACACTAATAAGCGCAAAAGTGCCCACTCCAGACCCATGGCGGTGATGCGCGCGAGCAGCCAGCGGCTGTGCCAGATGGTCCATGACGCCGGCCTGTGGCATGGCACCGTGGATCATCTCCATATGGTGTTGGCGACCGGCTGGTGGATGGCCGCCGTTGACGCCAGCTACGACTCTCAGTTGGACCAGATGATCGTTCGGAGCACCAACAGGTTCACCGTCGTCAAGAAGCTCGCGGACGACATCGCCGTACTCCTCCAGCCCGCGCACCTGGGCTCCTCATTGCCTGCCACCCTAATCGGCCTCCATGGTCGGAACCTCTTTGAAGCACTAGTGGCCCTGCGATTGCTCGCCGACGCCACGAAGAATGTCCACCTGGAGGTCGCGCTCGCTGCGAGGCGCCTCGCCCTGCAAGAAACCGTCGACCTACACATCCATGTGTACGAATGAATCATGTACATAGGTATCTACAAGGCCAGTGAGGACGCTACGATGTTGGCCTTCTTCAGCCACCTAGAAGCCTTGGATGCCTTAGTTGAGAAGCACCTTGACCTCGCCACACAAGCCGCCACTCCTTAGCCGCCGGTCGGTGGCCCGGCCGGCGCACTGAGTTGAGGAGGAGGAGGTCGTACGTTGATGGATGCATCTTTCTGCTTGCCTCCTGTAACCACCACTATGATCGCATCATCGTGGCCTTAATTATTATTTTGCATTTGCATTCTCGTTCCAGTCAATACAGACATGTGTGATCCCTTTGCTCAATACAGACATGTCCTTTCCAGTCTTATTTTGATTGGCTTGAATGAAGGTCTATCCCGCTGTTAGGCGCCGCAGCGCGATGTGCTCACCGTTAGGCACCGCGGCGCGCTCTCCTCGCGTCCATCGGCGCGCTCGGCTTGTGGACAGCTTTTCCTTGCGTGTTCAACTACTATATGCACATATATATGGTTGCTCGCCGTTGAGGCGACCGCGGAGTGCTCTGCTCGCGTCCCTCTGCGCGTGCTCTGCCAACGGTTGGGCGTGCGCACAATCACGTCGGGGGCCCCATATGCATGTGGTTGCGCCACACGCGTTGCCACGCGATGCACTTACGTGCGGCACGCTGGAGTTACGCGCTGCAAATTAGAACTACCATCAGGGCCTACCAATATTCCTGGCCGTCCGGCTTCCCCTTTAATTCCCGCGGCCATTATAACCTTAGTCTCTTCAACCTTTCCATCGCGCCCCACAACACAACAAGCACACCCACGATGACACATAGAGAGGGGATGTCCGGCGGCGCTCCAATGGAGTTCGGCGAGCATAGAGTGGAGACCCATGCGAGGAAGACGGATTTCTCGGTGGTGTACACCATCGACCTGGCCGTGGTGGACGACTACATCAATAGCGTTGAGCAGTTGCTTGCTGGAGACAAGTACAAGGTGGTCGGCATCGACCTCCAGTACACCGTCGGTCGTCCCGGCATAGTTCAGAAGGTTGCCATCGCCCAGTTGTGCGTGCGCCATCATGTCCTCATCTACCACTACTGCATGGCCACAGAGCCTTGCGACCGTTTCATCAGGTTTGTCAACAGCACTGACTACAAGTTCGCCACGGTGGATACCACCAATGATGTAAAAGCGCTCAGTGTTACGGGCTTGGCCTGCAAGAACCTTGTCGAAATCCGTGACCACTACACGGTCTGGGGTAGCACGAAGAAGGACTCCCTGGTTGAACTCGCCCCGGCCATCATCGACCCCTACTACGAAAAGATGAAGCAGGATGCCCAGAGAACAAGTCTCGTATCCTGGCACGGGGCCTGGATACGGCAACTGGATGAACCTCACCTCAGGTTTGCGGCCAAGAGCGTGTACACATGCTACGAGATGCACAGGCGGATCGTTGACATGAGGAAGTGCCTCGTTACCCGAATCGACGAGCCCGGATTGAGCCACAAGCAGAGCAAGTGTCACAAGAAGTAGATGATGATCAGATGATCGTTTATGCTAGTTAATCATGCATGTAATATATAATTTACTTTATTTGTGTGTGGAAATGTCATGTGTGTAGTAGCCACCTATGTAATTATGCATGTAATAGTTTACTTTGGTGTGTGCAAATGCCATGGTTGTAGTAGCCACCTATGTAAGTGGATGTTTAATTTGGTTATGCAAGCATGTCCTTATAAGTGTGTATATATATATATGTTGTTGTTCTGTATGCAATCCCATCGCACAACACACACGTCTTGTTAAATTGAACCGTTTCTGTTCTCTTGTGTCAACGCAAACAGTTCGCCCGAGTGAACCGCATGCCGTATATCGCACACACCTTCATCTGGCTGACCGTTTCTTTTGTGTTGCCTAATCACAAACAGTTCATCCGAGTGAACCGTATGATGTACATCGCACACACCTTCATCTGGCTGCCCATTTCTTTTGTTCCTCCTCATCGAAAACAGTTAATTTAACTGAACCGTATGCCCTGAATCACACACGCAACTAAAATCTGAACCGTGTTTGATGCATCCTCCATCGCAAACGTTTTGCACCTTTTTTGACGGGTTTTTTACACCACCGTTTGCGATTATGGCATCGCACACATTTTCGTCGAAGGGTCTCTGATCGTAGTGTCGCGTTAGCAGCATCCTGCAGTAGTGTCCTAGATCACTATTGTACTCCCTTGCCAAACTCAGGGCAGGGTATACAATAGGTCTGGTACACAGCATGGCATACTTTGTAGAACCTATGGTTGTGGCATAGGGAATGACTTTCATTCTCTCTCTATCTTCTGTCGTGGTCGGGCTTTGAGTCTTACTCAACTTCACACCTTGCAACACAGGCAAGAACTCCTTCTTTGACTGTTCCATTTTGAACTACTTCAAAAAAACTTGTCAAGGTATGTACTCATTGAAAAAACTTATCAAGCGTCTTGATCTATCTCTATAGATCTTGATGCTCAATATGTAAGCAGCTTCACCGAGGTCTTTCTTTGAAAAACTCCTTTCAAACACTCGTTTATGCTTTCCAGAAAAAATTCTACATCATTTCCGATCAACAATATGTCATACACATATACTTATCAGAAAAGCTGTAGCGCTCCCACTCACTTTCTTGTAAATACAGGCTTCACCGCAAATCTGTACAAAACTATATGCTTTGATCAACTCATCAAAGCGTATATTCCAACTCTGAGATGCTTGCACCAGTCCGTAGATGGATCACTGGAGCTTGCACATTTTGTTAGCACCTTTAGGACTGACAAAACCTTTTTGGTTGCATCATATACAACTCTTCTTTAAGAAATCCATTAAGGAATGTAGTTTTGACATCCATGTGCCAGATTTCATAATATGTGGCAATTGCTAACATGATTCGGACAGACTTAAGCATCGCTAAGAGTGAGAAGGTCTCATCGTAGTCAACTCCTTGAACTTGTTGAAAACCTTTCGCAACAAGTCGAGCTTTGTAGACAGTAACATTACCGTCAGCGTCAATCTTCTTCTTGAAGATCCATTTATTCTCTATGGCTTGCCGATCATCGGGGAAGTCAACCAAAGTCCACACTTTTGTTCTCATACATGGATACCATCTCAGATTTCATGGCCTCAAGCCATTTTGTGGAATCTGGGCTCATCATCGCTTCCTCATAGTTCGTAGGTTCGTCATGGTCATGTAGCATGACCTCCAAAACAGGATTACCGTACCACTCTGGTGCGGATCTTACTCTGGTTGACCTACGAGGTTCGGTAGTAACTTGATCAGAAGTTTCATGATCATCATCATTAGCTTCCTCACTAGTTGGTGTAGGAATCACTGGAACTGACTTCTGTGATGTACTACTTTCCAACTCGGGAGAAGGTACAATTACCTCATCAAGTTCTACTTTCCTCCCACTCACTTCTTTCAAGAGAAACTCCTTCTCTAGAAAGGATCCATTCTTAGCAACGTATATCTTGCCTTCGGATCTGTGATAGAAGGTGTACCCAACAGTCTCCTTTGGGTATCCTATGAAGACACATTTCTCTGATTTGGGTTCGAGCTTATCAGGTTGAGGCTTTTTCACATAAGCATCGCAGCCCCAAACTTTAAGAAACGACAACTTGGGTTTCTTGCCAAACCACAGTTCATAAGGTGTCGTCTCAACGGATTTAGACGGTGCCCTATTTAACGTGAATGCAGCCGTCTCTAAAGCATAACCCCAAAACGATAGCGGTAAATCAGTGAGAGACATCATAGATCGCACCATATCTAGTAAAGTACGATTACTACGTTCGGACACACCATTACGCTGTGGTGTTCCAGGTGGCATGAGTTGCGAAACAATTCCGCATTGTTTCAAATGAAGACCAAACTCGTAACTCAAATATTCTCCTCCACGATCAGATTATAGAAACTTTATTTTCTTATTACGATGATTTTGCACTTCACTCAGAAATTCTTTGAACTTTTCAAATGTTTTAGACTTATGTTTCATCAAGTAGATATACCCATATCTGCTCAAATCATCTGTGAAGGTCAGAAAATAACGATACCCGCCGCGAGCGTCAACACTCATTGGACCGCATACATCAGTATGTATTATTTCCAACAAGTCTGTTGCTCGCTCCATTGTTCCGGAGAACGGAGTTTTATGAAGGAAATATGCCCTAGAGGCAATAATAAAGTTGTTATTTATATTTCCTTATATCATGATAAATGTTTATTATTCATGCTAGAATTGTATTAACCGGAAACTTAGTACATGTGTGAATACATAGACAAAACAGAGTGTGCATAGTATGCCTCTACTTGACTAGCTCGTTAATCAAAGATGGTTATGTTTCTTGACCATAGACATGTGTTGTCATTTGATGAACGGGATCACATCATTAGAGAATGATGTGATGGACAAGACCCATCCATTAGCTTAGCATTATGATCGTTGAGTTTTATTGCTATTGCTTTCTTCATGACTTATACATGTTCCTCTGACTATGAGATTATGCAACTCCCGAATACCGGAGGAACACCTTGTGTGCTATCAAACGTCACAACGTAACTGGGTGATTATAAAGATGCTCTACACGTGTCTCCGAAGGTGTTTGTTGGGTTGGCATAGATCGAGATTAGGATTTGTCACTCCATGTATCAGAGAGGTATCTCTGGGCCCTCTCGGTAATGCACATCACTATAAGCCTTGCAAGCAATGTGACTAATGAGTTAGTTGCGGGATGATGCATTACGGAATGAGTAAAGAGACTTGTCGGTAATGAGATTGAACTAGGTATTGAGATACTGACGATCGAATCTCGGGCAAGTAACATACCGATGACAAAGGGAACAACGTATGTTGTTATGCGGTTTGACCGATAAAGATCTTCGTAGAATATGTAGAACCAATATGAGCATCCAGGTTCCGCTATTGGTTATTGACCGGAGATGAGTCTCGGTCATGTCGACATAGTTCTCGAACCCGTAGGGTCCGCACGCTTAACGTTCTGTGACGATTTATATTATGAGTTATGTGATTTGATGACCGAAGTTTGTTCGGAGTCCCGGATGAGTTCGGGGACATGACGAGGAGTCTCAAAATGGTCGAGACGTAAAGATCGATATATTGGAAGGCTACTAGCAAAAATGCCCGTGCGTTGCAACGGGAAAAAAAATATCACACACCTCCATTCCCGCCCTATTGATGGTGGTTGTGGTGTCCACTTGATAACAAACCCGTCCGAATGTGGGCAATCGAAAGACCATGAGCCCAGCCATAAAAATGTAAAGCTAATTTGTAATTCCATAGAAATGGCCCTTGTAGAATCCATACAAAACTCAATCCAACCAACCATTTCATAATGATATGTTGTTCACAAACTTTAGTTGTGCTATTACTGACCATGTTTAAATTGGTAATAAGAAACTTAATGACGCTGCATGTTGTTTACGAATAACGTTTATATTCTCTCCCATAGAAGAATTGCTTCTATTCTTTAAGGACAGAATGATACAACACAACGTTTCAGAACACAAGGGGTCAAAATACTCTGAATCAGATTATACACTCTGAAATATAAATTCAGGCCATATACATTCCGCTTCTGCAGCTAACCTACCAAGTATTACACTTCTAGGACCAAAAACTTGAAAGTGGAATAGCACAGCTTAAGTAGAACTAACCTCTACTTGAAAGCATTGCGCGCATTTGTGAATCCAAGCATAGTTATTTGGAGGAAATAATTTAGCAAATGTAATATGCGTCGAAAATTCAGAGATCTCATGAGAGGTGGATTGATGCCCGATATATTGAGAAACAATACACATGTTTCAGCACGTAGTTCGATGAACTGAAGAAAATTATCTACAAAGAATAGAAAAGGAAATGAGTACATAAGCCAGGGACCAAATTGGTAAACAATACTACAATCTTGAAAAGAAACATCAACATTAGTAAATTTTAGAACGACACAACTACAGTCTTGTGTCACTTCCGGTTGCACCCCATGAAATGGCAAGAGAACCGCACATAGTGGCGAGCAGTTGGCTGTGCTTGACCGAGCAGCGGCAAACAAAACTTGCAGAATATTTAGTCAAGCATGAATATTTGATGTATGATTCCACAGTATGCATTGTACAAACTTTAGGTAAGCATGGATATATATCTGAACTTGCAAGATATACATTGGTCACTGCTATTCTTTTCTATTTAATTTTTTTTGCTCCACCTTGATATATAAATGGCATATAAAATACAGTTCAAAACAGATGCTATAAATGCAATTACATATTCCTGGAAAAAAATGAAATTACATATATTATCACTTTGTATTTATTTCCCCGAGAAAGTTTGTAATCCTTATAATTATGCTGATTTGAAGCATCATGTTCCATCTTTCATCTTGCATCTCCACTAAATTTCTGTCTCGCACTTGTGCACCACATTGAGTTTGACGCTATCGACAATGGGGAGCAGACTTGTGACTGAAAACAGAAATTTTTATGTTCTTTCCAGTCCTCCAAGCACTTATGCAATTTTGAACTTTGGCACACACACCACAATGCAGAACCGTGTATGATGTGGGTTGTAACAAGCAAAAAAATTGGAGTGTCATGGATGAGGAGGACGTCGGCTACCGTTGTCGCTGCGGGCTGCTGAATTCGGATGGAGGGAGTATGGGAGGTGCAGCCGAGGGCTTACCTTGAGAGACGGAGAAAGCGCAGCAGTGTCCGGATGGCAGGCGCCTCATAATTTCTGGCAGCTTCTTAGCGCACGTAGGGGCAGCCTCGATTACACCTCTGCTCCAGCTCCTTCCTCAATCGACCACCTACTCCAGCTCCTTTTCAATCCGCCTTGAACCCCTTGGATATCTCACATGGATGGCTTGTAAGGCATATCCTGAAACTAAGCATCATCAATAAACTTTAGTACTATCTTAGATGGAGAATTATGGAGGTATACTCTACAGCAAAGTACCAACATGAAGTTGAGTAGTGGCTTTAGAGATAGATCTAAGACTTGTAGGCATAATAGTTGGTAAGAAACTCTCTTTTAGTTAGATAAAAGGTATGTAGACTTCTTAAGTTAGCAGGTGCTATCAGCTAGCACCATGGCCGTCTCTGCTTCTGCCCGTCAAACATGCTATGATATAGTACAAAATAAATATATATTTTATGAATATAGAATAAATAATGAGTGAGCAGAAGTGTTAAGCTTCATCAATCAAAAGCATACAACCCTCCAGCGAGTCCAGACCTGTCAATGTAAATGTATCAAATAATGTTACACATTTTGCATACCATTCTCTGTTCATCTCGACCTACACTACTTTGTAGCTTATTAAATTCCTATCCACCAAAATCTATCTATGACAATATCTAGCACTTAATTGTTATATGACTTTTAAAAGCAGATTGGCTAAGCCCTTAGCGGTGACAGTATGCAATACTAAGAATATGGTGCAGTGCTTGAGTCCGTTGTCAGCTTCAACATTCAAAGTTGCGAACTGGCTCCGACCTCCGAGTCAGAACACATTGAGGATAAGCAGGCCTGCCACAAAATCTGCAGCACTGGCCGTGAGCGCGGGCGACCGGGTGTGAGCAATAACAAAAATAGCAGCATCATTTGTATACGTACCAAACAGCTCGCCATGCCTATGCAAAATTCAGCTAGCAGCAATAGCAAAATTCAGCTAGAAGTAGCAAGCTAGCAGTAAGAGAGCAGCAGTGCAGCACCACATCGTTGCTATCTCTCACATTCTCCTTTTCACACCTGACTGAGCCCGTTTCACTCTTCTCTGCACCCATCTTCTCCCGGCTGAAGACTACCAAAAAATTGCTCTGTTCCAGCCAAGTGCATTTAGAAGCCATCACAAATTGGTTCACAGAACAGATAAATGAAGGTTGCAATTGGTCCCTGCTGTCTTGAAGCTCCTGCGGCACAAAAAAAATATCATTGCACTTTTGTACTAATTCAGAACAAAACAAATCAAGGGAACTATCAATTTTTCTGACAAAGATGAAGGGAACTATCCTAATCCTCCTCTGACAACGGCCAACAGCTTCCTCTGCCTGCAACCATTCACTTCCTCTGCATGTAAAGCGCCACACACATGAATAGGGACGCACATCCAGCCGCACACATCGCGGACAACCGGTTGGCCGAAGCACATCACAGATGCCACACACGCCACACCTGACCAGATATGTATAGCCACCGCCAGTGTGTGATGCGAGAGGACAGCGGGGGATGTTGGAGAGAGAGGGAGCAGGAGATTGATGCGATGAGTGAGGGGAAGGTAGCTGCTAGAGACCAGGAGCAGCTCCTAGCAGCGCGAGAGAGGGAGGCCTGGAGCAGAGGGAGGCAAGGAGGCACGGGGAAGCGACCCGATGGCTGGCGCCTGGCGGCGGGGTGGCGTTGGTGCGGCTGCTAGGGTTCGCAGGGGTCAGGGGAAAAATTACGCCTGCCTTCCTCGTCGTCACCGGCGACCCCCGCCACGTCGCCCGCCCCCGAATCCGCCTCCCCAACCCCTGACGCCGAGAGTAGCCGACGGTGGAAGGCTGCAGTGGGTCGCTGGTGGTGGAAGGCCGCGGGTGTGGGGGCATTTGGTTGGGGGTAGGCGCGCCGGTGGGGTAGGTGTTGGCGGAGCATGACCATGGTAGGCGGTGGTGGCGACGGCGACGGGGGGCGGTCCGGCCGAGCGCGGCAACGGGGGGCGGTCCGGCGGAGAGCGGCGACGGGGGGCCGGGGGGCGGCGGTGTGCGGCGACGGGGGTCACGCCGGCGGCGTGCGGTGAGGCGGGGCGGGGAGGGGGTGGCGCGCTCGAGTGGAGATGGGATTGGGAGGCTGGGTCGTGCGGCCGGCTGCGTTATTTTTTTTTTCTTTTCTCCGTAACTGTTCAAATTCGACTTATTAGGAGGACTGCGGGTTAAATATCCGAAACAGCAGGGTGTGTTTTGTAAAATCGCTAACGACGTACGACCAGAAGCATTAGGCGCTTTATTATTAGGGGAAGATATTCGGACATCGGAAAGGTTCCGAGTGATTCGGGTATTTTTCAGAGTACCGGAGAGTTACGGGAATTCGTATTGGGCCTTAATGGGCCATACGGGAAAGGAGAGAAAGGCCTCAAGGGTGGCCGCGCCCCTTCCCCATGGACTGGTCCGAATTGGACTAGGGAAAGGGGGTGCCCCCTTCCTTCCTTCTCCTTCTCCCTTCCCTTTTACCTATTCCATGTGGGAGGTGGAATCCTACTAGGACTAGGGAGTCCTAGTAGGACTCCACACTTTGGGCGCGCCCTATGAGGGCCGGCCTCCTCCTCCCTCCATCCTTTATATACGTGGTCAGGGGGAACCCCATAGCACTACAAAAAAAAATACACTTCCGTGATGATACGTATTTGTCACAGTAGGTCGCGTTTTTTGTCATGCATGTACATCCATGACGATTTTATGACAGAATCAAGATAGTCATACCTGTGCTGTCGTAGAAGTGTTCCATGACATTACCAAAATTATCATCACGGAAGTGTCCACTTCCATGACGATAAATCGCGCGTCACAGAAGTGCTTTCGTCAAGGGTGACCGACACGTGGCATCCACCATAACGGAACGTCATTAAGCTATCGGGTCCGGTTTTGGATCTGATAACCCGCTAACAGCCCCGACCAATGGGGATTTTCCACGTGTAAAATCATCATTGGCTGGAGGAAACACGTGTCGGCTCACCGTTGGGACAGATGTCATCCACTCATTGGACCGAAGGCGCCTATGATACGTCGACACGTGGCATGGCCGAACAGAGGCCCATTCCTGTGAAATGGCCGGCCCGTTTGACTTGGTCAAAAGGTGGCGGGCCGGCCCACGGAAAGCCTGTTACCGGCCTGTTCGCATATAGCCCATTTACAGCCCGCTAACCCAGGGCCCGTTACGACCTATCCGAATTAGGCCAGTAGCATCATCTGGGCCGTCCAATATGATTCCAGCCCATTTTATGTTCCGGCCCATGTATGGCCCATGACGTCTTTCGGCCCATATGAGGCCCTTTGTAACTCTTGGCCCATTAACGGCCCGTGGTGAAACTAGCCCGTAATGAACAGTGTATCACTTTATACCCATTAACAGCCCATTAATCCATTGGGCCGTTTGCAGCCCATGTTATCTTTCGGCCTTCTCAGGGCCCATTTATTCTTGGGCTCATTTCCAGCATTCGGTTACTTACGGCCCGTTACTGCCATTTTCTGCTTGTGGGGCAAATTCAGCCCGTGGTTACAGTCGGCCCGTTTGTGGCCCGTTAATACGTTGGGCCGTTTTCATAGCGTCATCAAATACGGCCTATTAACGACGGCCCGTTATGGTCGGCCCATGAATGGATGACTCCAACTCTAGCCCGTTTACGGCCATAATGCGGTCTGTTTTTGGCCCATGTTTGGCCAATCGATCATACGGCCCGTTTAAGGCCCATTGATGATACGACCCGTAGAAGGCCCATTGTTTCTACGGCCCGTAGAAGGCACATTGTTTCTATGGACCATAGAAGGATCATTGTTTCTACGGCCCGTAGGAGGCCCAGTGTCACTACAGTAAATATGTAGCCCATGGTTATTGTGGCCTAGTTTTAAAAAATAGGTTATTGCGGCCACTAGCAAACCGCGGAAAAAGAACTGCACTGACTACAAGCAAACAAATAAACAAGACAATAAGGAAATAAATAAGCCACAAACTTACGCTAGGCTATCATGGCTATTACACATATTACATCCACTGGGCATCAAATTTCGCCACCAGTGCAAATAAATGCGCCGACAAAAGAATATACAAAACTGAGAGCACTTCAGAAGGCACTAGGCCTGGCCAGGTCGGGCCCCCCAAACAGCTGAACAAGCTGATTAGACCTCAGTTGTGTCAACGATAGATGCATCACTCGTAGCTGTATGGCAGGATGGTGCGCAAGGCAGTCCTCTGACATCTTCATTACATCTTTGACTTCAAGTCGGAGCTGAGCTGAAGCAAGCCTTTCCGCTTTAAGTTGAGACTGAAGAAGTCGAACTGATTGAGGCAACGACTGCACAGAGATTGTCTCACACCTGCTGGTGAGTAGCTTCAACTCACTGTCTTCATCAAGACAGGACCTTGGGGTCATCTCGCTGTCCTCAAGATGGTTTGGCTCACTATCTTCCCTAAAGTTTTGCCTGTCATAAGAGATACGACTCTGAAAGAGAAACAAGGAGACACGTAACAGGTTTCACAATTATATAAGCAAATAAATGGATCTGTTCTGCATAAGGAACATGTTTTTACAACTACAATTTGAAACTGGTAGTTGTTGCAAACATCCAATCAGATGTAAACAGCAAAGCAAACAGCAATGGAGGAAATGATGCCTATCCAAATCTATACTAGAAAGTTTGAAGGCTTGAGAAGGATGAACTTACATTACATGTTAACACGGGCTGGACAAAGCCCTTCTCCATGTTGATGGAAGGATAATTCAATAAATTTCCCAAAGAAAAATCTTTATAAGCGTTGCCATTATTCTACATTTTGCAAAGAGTAAATATAGATCAAATAATATTGGAAGAAACAGAGGATAATGAAGCTCAGGTGCAGATTGATGATACATAATCAAATAGCAATTAATTAAGTACAGCGTTACAAGGCAAAAGGGAGAGAGGTACTGACAAGAGCAATGCAGAGCCCAGTATTGTTGTGAGATCGTATGATCCTTTGAGCAAGGAGATTCATCTAAAATTAGTTTTCATACAAGAGAGAAGGTAAGGCACATGCAGAAATTTAGGAGTTCAAATTTTGAATTGATATCATAGACAGTACCTGATGCTGGGCTCCCAGCAGTTCTAATAGGGGTTTGGCCACTGGAGTAGGGGTAAAGTGTGGTACAGTTGGGCCTGTGTTTTCTGTGGCTGCTGATCTATCTGATTGAATAGGTATCACTACCTTTTCCAAATACCTAGTTTGTACTCCTTGAGGATCTGCACTCACCCTCTTCCTTTTGGACATCTATTATGAAAGAACAATATTTGACTGGAAAAACATAGTATGACAACACATGGAATAGGTACAGAAAATGGATAGGTATGGCATATACTCATATATGATGCTTAAACTAAGCAGATGGTGTAACAAAGTAGAAGTAATGCAAGAGGTCAGATGCAAAATATGTGTGACCAATACAACCTTGCCAAGTTAGAGCAAGCACCTTGATGGGTGAATAAGATAGGCCATCCTCCACCATGCCAATTTTGTTAGCCAGTGGATTGTTCCGCAATATTCCTCTCGTGCGCCCATTCTCATATTCATTTTGATAATGTTCAATATCTGACATGCATGAAAACATAAAAACAAGTGAGATTATCTTTGTAATGCAGAAGTGATTCTAATCCAATACTGCCTCCCTTTAAACCCCTTTGTGCTATCTCTGCAATTCTTTTAAGAGATGCCATGCATGCTGTAATTTGGTGTGTGCATTAATATAATGTGGCCTACTACTCAAAATACGAGAGCTCCAGAAGTGATGACACTTCACAGATGACAGCTTCAACATATAGTAAAGAAGAACAAGTCGACCTGACCTGACAGATTCAAAATATACTAAGGGAGAACAACTCGACCTGACCAGTTGACCGCAAGAGAAGAGGATCATCTTAAAGAAGAGCAGAAGAGCAAGCAGATTGAAGATATTACAAGTCTTTCAATACAATGTCGAATGGCCACCCATGATGAACTAGAGCGCACAGCGAAATACTATTCCTTCCGGTCTCTCCATATGTGGCTCACATGCATTTCGAAACTAAAGTAGGAACATTTAGCTGACCAATTAAACATCTCTCAGTTTTACTAATATCAGCATAATATCATATATGAATTTGTACAACTAAGCTTGTTTAGCTCGATGGGTGGAGCAGTGCTATTATGACACGAACCACGTAGGCTGATCGTGGTCATCATAAAATGGGGAAACCATAAGCATGATGAGTACAGTGTTGACTGTGGCAGTGGGATGGCATATCTGAAGCTGCAAACCGTGCAAAGGGTAGTTAGCAACCGATGTTTGCTTTGAAATAACAACTAAGATTTGGTATGGACAAGAAAGTGCAGTCAACAAGTGACAAAGAAATGCAATTCTGCTGTCTCTCTATATGTCGCGACATGCATTTGGAAACTCAAGTGGGACCTTTAGCTAACCAATTAAATGTGTCTGTTAACTAATATCAGTATCATATCACAATCATATTTGAACAACTAAACTTTCGAATTTTGAGTGTTGTGTTGTTTAGCTTTAAGGGTGGAGTAATTCTAGTACGACAGAAAGCACCTACGCAGATCATAGTAGAGTAGATAAAAGGGGAAAACCCTAAGCATCAAGAGAAAAATCAGGAAAGTGGAACTAGCTGGACCAGTGGGTGGCGCACATGCTTTTCGAAACGAATATAGGAACATTAGGTGACCAATTAAACGTTCTCTGTTTTAGTGATATGAGGATCATATCAGATTCGTATTTCAACACGTAAGCTTTGGGTTGAGGTCTTGAGGAGCAATGCTAGCACAACACGAAGCACCTACGATGATGGTAGTGAATATAAAGGGGGGAAACCATAAGCTTTACGAGTACAGTGCCCGTGCCATGGCGGATCTGAAGGTGCAAACCGGACAAAGCTACTTCGCAACCAATGTTTGCTTTCAACTAGCCACTACGATTTGGTACGGACAAAAAAAGTACAGTAAACAAATTACGATCTATTTTCCGGGTGATATCAATAACTTAAGCACATATGGAAGAGTACCACCTCTCTTGCGACGCCGTGTAGGCCTACTAAACAAATTACGATCTATTTTCCGGACAAAAAATGTGTATGTGTATGAATAAAGTGGATGATTATAAAGTTTGAACATGCCCGTATGTGTATACCTCTAGGTTTGATATATGAATTTGAAATCACAAAATCCCGTCTTAAAAAATGTACCTCCGTTTAAATGAATTACAAAAGCTAATGATGGAGTCGAATTCCAAAATTCCAATCTTAGGTTTGTAATTCTGGTACATCAAGGTATACCCCCCCCCCCCCCCCCCCCCCCCCCCCCCCCCCCCCCCCCCCCCCCCCCCCCCCCCCCCCCCCCCCCCCCCCCCCCCCCCCCCCCCCCCCCCCCCCCCCCCCCCCCCCCCCCCCCCCCCCCCCCCCCCCCCCCCCCCCCCCCCCCCCCCCCCCCCCCCCCCCCCCCCCCCCCCCCCCCCCCCCCCCCCCCCCCCCCCCCCCCCCCCCCCCCCCCCCCCCCCCCCCCCCCCCCCCCCCCCCCCCCCCCCCCCCCCCCCCCCCCCCCCCCCCCCCCCCCCCCCCCCCCCCCCCCCCCCCCCCCCCCCCCCCCCCCCCCCCCCCCCCCCCCCCCCCCCCCCCCCCCCCCCCCCCCCCCCCCCCCCCCCCCCCCCCCCCCCCCCCCCCCCCCCCCCCCCCCCCCCCCCCCCCCCCCCCCCCCCCCCCCCCCCCCCCCCCCCCCCCCCCCCCCCCCCCCCCCCCCCCCCCCCCCCCCCCCCCCCCCCCCCCCCCCCCCCCCCCCCCCCCCCCCCCCCCCCCCCCCCCCCCCCCCCCCCCCCCCCCCCCCCCCCCCCCCCCCCCCCCCCCCCCCCCCCCCCCCCCCCCCCCCCCCCCCCCCCCCCCCCCCCCCCCCCCCCCCCCCCCCCCCCCCCCCCCCCCCCCCCCCCCCCCCCCCCCCCCCCCCCCCCCCCCCCCCCCCCCCCCCCCCCCCCCCCCCCCCCCCCCCCCCCCCCCCCCCCCCCCCCCCCCCCCCCCCCCCCCCCCCCCCCCCCCCCCCCCCCCCCCCCCCCCCCCCCCCCCCCCCCCCCCCCCCCCCCCCCCCCCCCCCCCCCCCCCCCCCCCCCCCCCCCCCCCCCCCCCCCCCCCCCCCCCCCCCCCCCCCCCCCCCCCCCCCCCCCCCCCCCCCCCCCCCCCCCCCCCCCCCCCCCCCCCCCCCCCCCCCCCCCCCCCCCCCCCCCCCCCCCCCCCCCCCCCCCCCCTCTCTCTCTCTCTCTCTCTCTCTCTCTCTCTCTCTCTCTCTCCGTCGCTAGCTCTCTCTCTCTCTCTCTCTCGCTCGCTCTCACACCCCTCTCCCACACACACTCGATGTCTCTTCCAAATAGTCTGCTCCCCCCACCCGCACCCATGCTATCCCTCTACTACACATGTCACGCCATTCCCCCTTCCCTTATACTAGGTTTACATCATTAGTGGTCTCTCTACTCCACATACACACACTCCCTCTCACACACAAACGCGCGCACAAACACACAGACACACACAGACACCCATTAATCTGGATCCTCATCTCTCCCCATGTCCGCATGTGTATCTCACACACTCACTCTCTAATTATGTATATGTGTCTCCATGTTACACAACACAAATCCCCATGTACATGTCTCTCTCTATCCTCCACACACATAGACACAAAGAATTTGTTATCATTGCCTCAGTCTCTAGACATATCACACACGCACACTTTCTCTCTCTCTCGCAAACACGCTCAACAAGGGTTTCCCCGTGAATAACTTACCGTCTATTCATCAACAGTCGTGGCAGTATGGCAAACACGAGACGTGAAAAAGAATAAATCTACACGTGCTTAGACCACCTAGTATGACTACTAGGACTAGAGCAAGCCAAAAAGCGCGCCGCCGTCACCCCCTCCTTATCGGCGACGGGAAAACCTTTGTTTTACACAGTCGAGAAGTCATTGTGCTAAGGCCCCACATGCTGAGGCATTGAATAGAATGTAGATGCTAGTTTACGGAAACAAGTATCGATAATACGTTTGTATCTCCATACTTATATTTCTTCTCTTATAAAAAACCGAGTTGGTGATGATGGTACGCGTGCCATCTTGCAATATAGACCGTCCGATCTATATCTGACGGATGGTACCCGCACCCCTCTCCACATTTGCAGACAAGGCCTTCCCTCGTTCATCCTTATCTCCAACAACCTCATTGTTGAGCAATTAATAAAGGAAGCCTCTGGAACAAACTGGCCTGGTGGCCGCTGCCGGCGTCGTCAATCCCCATGCCTCCGCCCAGTCCGACCACCAATCACCACCACGCCCCACTCCTCTTCACCTTATCTCCTATTTCTCGAGATATCATTAGTTTTTACACATGGGATTACTCCCACATGGGTCAATCACAACAAGTGTTTTATAAAAAATGCATCTTGATGTTCCGTGCAATGCACGGATCTTGCTAGTACTCCTACAGAAGACTAAGTTGGTGATGATGGTATGTCTGCCATCCGTCGTTTGTGACCATTAGATCTACATCTAACGACTGTGAGGTAAGTTGTTGCCTTTTCTCACCAACATCCCACTTGTCTACCAATTTGCAGACAAACCCATAATTAGTATCTTAAAACCAACCACATCCCTCCCTGACCTCACCAAAACAGCCCAAGGAATATATTCTAATTGAAACATAATATATCTCTAGTGATATATGTATATCAAAATTAGAGTGTTTTGTATCAAGTTTGTGAATAAGTATTATTCTAATTATGATTCGTTGCAACGCACATGAACATTGCTAGTATTTCCAACCATGCAATTTTTTTCCTAGTATTCCATAGTTTCGAGTTTTCCATCAAGATATTAGTCACTCATGGTTGATATTTACTTTCAATCATGTACACATATGCACTATGTAACTAGCCTTGCTTTTTTTTTTGACCGTGAACAGTAGGAAAGGCTCCTACTGTATTAATATGTTAAAATAGTAATCAAACTGTACAATGGGTATTTACATGGGGGGGAGGAGTCAGGGTACAACTTGCCAACTTTGTGACAAGTGAGCTAAGAGAAACAGAGAGCAACAACTATAGGGAGTGTACAAAGTTCACCACAAAGGGCTTACGCTCCTCTTTGACTCTATGTTGAAGAAGCCCGAAGTCTTTCTTGAATCTGTCCAGCCAGGAGTTGAAGGATGGTGTTATTGCTCTAAAGTGTTTGTTATTTCTCTCCTTCCAAATGCTCCAGGCTGCCACAATGAATTTCTCTAAGAACATAGGAGCGGGATGACCGTTTCTTTGAGCCTCAACAGTTTGCAATCGACCTTATTGGGTTCCAAAGCTTAACTTTCACTCCTACTTACAATATGTAGAGTATTTAACAAAAAACTACCATTTTCAACCAGCCCTAGGAAGAATCTATTGTAGAAAAAATAGCAAAAACATACCCAAAATTTCTTAATCCATGCCAAAAACTACTACCTAGTACTCCCTCCGTCCCACAATGTAAGACGTTTTTGCAAGCTAGTTTAGCTTGCAAAAACATCTTATATTATGGGACAGAGGGAGTACCGATTAGGTTAGTTTAAACCCATTTATGATAGGGTTGGCCCACACGTCCGTGCTGACGAGGCAGCTTAAACCAACACATTTTGTTTGACCGTTGACACGAGGGACCCACATCTGACCTTCTATCCTGTTATTCCCCCTCAAATCATTATTTTTCCTGAACATTACTTCAAACAGTACTGATGCGTGTTCGTCAGTGGCGCCGGTAATGAGCGAGTTGGCGGCCGCTCCGCCGGACGGGCCAGACGCTGCGCTGGCCTCCGCACGGGTTGGCAGGCTGGCCCGAGTGTGACTCACGAGCGAGCAAGCCGCCGCGCTGGCCTTCGCTCAAGCCAGATGGCTGGCCCTAGCGCGGCGCGCGCGAGCAAGCCGCCACGCCGCCATGCCAATCCAGCTAGCAAACCTTGCAGACAAGCAGCTGGACGGAGCTATCTTGGCTAGCTAGCGGCCGCGAGTGCCGAACGGAGCTGGCATCCGGGCTGCCGCAAGATGGGCTCCGCACCGCCGGCGGTTTTGACCTCGCCTTCTGCCGGCGGCGGTAGCTGCGTCCCATGGCCAAGGATGACTAGGTGGATGGGCCAGAGGTAGGAGGTCACTCGGGGATTTTTGTGCAGACTGACATGTAGGTCCCACAAGTCATAAGGCCCGGTCGAGTAGAAGGCGTTGACTTAATGGGCGACATGGGCCCTGTTTGGATACTCTAAGTCAGAGGTTAGAGTTAGATTCTAACCCTGAACTAACTCTAACCAAAGTGGTGTTTGGATGGCAGGGTTAGATTGACAACAAATGTATCCAAACAGGGCCATGGGTTGAAACGTGCCAATAACGGCACTTTGTAGAGTAGTCGTTTCTTGGTAGGGCTGGTTGGTAAGAGCATGTACAATGGTTGATAAGGTAGTCTTATCTTAAGTCTACCACGTATGCAAGTGGTAGTAGTTTCTTGGCATTATTAGTGGTTTCTTGCATTATTAGGGGTTTCTTGTAAGGAACAATGTACTACTAGCGACAAAAGGCAATTCTAGGTTGCGTTGTACTCCAACGAGTACTACTAGTGATCGCGGGAGTGTATACCTCGTTTTGTGGGTTCGATCTCGGCCGAACGCACGGCGGCCTTTTTTTTAAATAGTAACTTCGCTGCGTGCCAATATTTTACACGGGTAGTTTGAGTTTTGAAGTCAAACGGACGTGCGGCACCACAATCTGGGTGCACTGGATAGCCTAGCCACGTGAACGGGTTTTCCTTCCCAGCATCTCGTGGCTCGCGTGCTCCCCCTGGCCGCACCTCGCTTGCAGCTTCCTCATCAGCTAGTAGCATATTTAAACTAGCGCCTCCCAATTAAGCCCGAGGAGCCGGAAAAGCCTGGCGGGGCATTGGAAACTGTGCAATATGGCTCTGTACGTAAAGTGCTCTACTACTACTCTATAGCTTGTGGCGTTGCATGCATGGACTTCACTCCATTATCGGCTCTACTATAAAAGAAATTCCTCTTGACGTGTTTTTTTTAAACGGAGGCAAAAGCTTTGCTTCATCTCATTCATAAAGAAGGAACTACTAACAAAGTTCGACACGATCCATTACACCTCCACAAATGGAAGCAAAAAGCCTAGTCTCACTGTATCAAATAACTCAAATGTTCTGCCCCCGCAGTAACCGTCGCTGATAAACAGACTGCTAGTGTGTGCGTGAGAGGAGCGGCTGAGTAGGCCAGCTACGTGAGAGGAGCGGCTGAATAGAGCACCGAGAGTACCCACTAGGCCACTACGCAGGTGTACTTTCCCTGCATTGATAGTACAGTGATGGTTCTAGAGAACAGTAGTACCCTCCACTTCCAACTGTAGCTCCTTGGCCCTGAGATTCAAGAGTTCAAAACTGGTGCACTATACTAGAAGTACAGTACATCGCACTACTAGTTGAGAAAGTAGTACTAGTACTGCTACAGTATGAGTACATACTCCTCTGTCACACAATGTAAGACGTTTTTTGACACTAGTTGGCGTGTACAAAAAATAGCAAAAACATACCCAAAATTTCTTAATCCACGCCAAAAACTACTAGCTAGTGCCAAAAATTTCTTACTAGTGCTATTATTTACAGTATAATGCAATCCCATAACATCCCATAATGCTAGTACTAGTAGTAAATAATAGCCTCACCCCTTCGCTAAGGAACGATCTACAGTTGGAAGGGACGAGGCCCTGCGGTTACTACGCTCTATCTCCTCCTCGCCAGTTCCCCTCCCCCCGAAGAGAAGGCAGTTCGTCGCTGCTCCCATGGATTCGCCAGGCGGTTCTCCTCCTCGTCGAGGCTGGGAGACCTTGGACGACGATCCTCTGGGAGAAATCGCACGCCGCTCCAACTTTTTCAAGACGGTGCTTAAACAGGCTTGGGAAAAGGCCATGCTTGTTGGTCTTCCATGCGTCCTCGAGGAGAAGGTTCTTCTATGGGACAATCCTTCGAACAGTCAACCGCTCCCTGGCCATGGTTGCACGTTGACTCCGCTAGAGTTGCCGACGTTGAGAGGTAGTCGGATTTTGTCCGATGAGCAGGACAGTAATGGAGTTTGATCATGTAGTACTTAGTTATTCCATTTCCATCCCGTAATTTCTCCGCTGCCCACCGTCTTATATATAGGTCTGGGTCGGTACCAACGAAGATTGGCTTGCATACCTCCGGTCGGATACCACCATCATTTTGCACAACATCCACAGCAGTGCGGCCGTTCCGGTAGACCCCTTCTCCACCATTGGGATCGGCCTTCCGGACTGGCTGGTCTTGAATACGTATGATGATGCCTACATGAGATTGAAGAAGATAGCAATTGCGGACCCGCCGACAAAGCGACATGGCTATGACGATTACTATCTCATCGCGGTGTTCGACATAAGGATTGCCATCAATGCAAGAGGCAGTAACGGCAGAGGCTGGCGCATGTTGGCGGCGGCAGATTTGTACCCCTACACGTTCGAAGACGCCGTGCACCATCTAGGCCGCATCTTCGTGGTGACAAGCCAGGGGACTTGTTTCATCTGGTTGCCATCCTACGGTACGGGAGATTACAAATGGAATGCACAAACCATCATTTGCATCCCTAACGGTACTCCATTATTTTGAAGGGACCAGTCATCCCCTGATCAAAATAAGATCGCCGATCCTGGATGTGCATTTACATCCGCGATTCGGTCTAACCTGGAACCTTGTAGCTGACTTTGGCATATTGGGATCAACTATCTTAGCAGTCGTTACCCATGGTACCACTGATGTGCAACATGGTCACACAATCTACCACGATCGGACCGTCACCATCTACCCAGGTATTCCATTTTTTAACCCTCTCGCCTTCTCTTTCATTGTTGTACTAGTACTCTACTTACGTACTAGTAGGAGTACTTTTTACCTTGGAGGACGCGTATAGCTAGCTCCCCCCCCCCCCCCCCCCCCCCCCCCCCCCCCCCCCCCCCCCCCCCCCCCCCCCCCCCCCCCCCCCCCCCCCCCCCCCCCCCCCCCCCCCCCCCCCCCCCCCCCCCCCCCCCCCCCCCCCCCCCCCCCCCCCCCCCCCCCCCCCCCCCCCCCCCCCCCCCCCCCCCCCCCCCCCCCCCCCCCCCCCCCCCCCCCCCCCCCCCCCCCCCCCCCCCCCCCCCCCCCCCCCCCCCCCCCCCCCCCCCCCCCCCCCCCCCCCCCCCCCCCCCCCCCCCCCCCCCCCCCCCCCCCCCCCCCCCCCCCCCCCCCCCCCCCCCCCCCCCCCCCCCCCCCCCCCCCCCCCCCCCCCCCCCCCCCCCCCCCCCCCCCCCCCCCCCCCCCCCCCCCCCCCCCCCCCCCCCCCCCCCCCCCCCCCCCCCCCCCCCCCCCCCCCCCCCCCCCCCCCCCCCCCCCCCCCCCCCCCCCCCCCCCCCCCCCCCCCCCCCCCCCCCCCCCCCCCCCCCCCCCCCCCCCCCCCCCCCCCCCCCCCCCCCCCCCCCCCCCCCCCCCCCCCCCCCCCCCCCCCCCCCCCCCCCCCCCCCCCCCCCCCCCCCCCCCCCCCCCCCCCCCCCCCCCCCCCCCCCCCCCCCCCCCCCCCCCCCCCCCCCCCCCCCCCCCCCCCCCCCCCCCCCCCCCCCCCCCCCCCCCCCCCCCCCCCCCCCCCCCCCCCCCCCCCCCCCCCCCCCCCCCCCCCCCCCCCCCCCCCCCCCCCCCCCCCCCCCCCCCCCCCCCCCCCCCCCCCCCCCCCCCCCCCCCCCCCCCCCCCCCCCCCCCCCCCCCCCCCCCCCCCCCCCCCCCCCCCCCCCCCCCCCCCCCCCCCCCCCCCCCCCCCCCCCCCCCCCCCCCCCCCCCCCCCCCCCCCCCCCCCCCCCCCCCCCCCCCCCCCCCCCCCCCCCCCCCCCCCCCCCCCCCCCCCCCCCCCCCCCCCCCCCCCCCCCCCCCCCCCCCCCCCCCCCCCCCCCCCCCCCCCCCCCCCCCCCCCCCCCCCCCCCCCCCCCCCCCCCCCCCCCCCCCCCCCCCCCCCCCCCCCCCCCCCCCCCCCCCCCCCCCCCCCCCCCCCCCCCCCCCCCCCCCCCCCCCCCCCCCCCCCCCCCCCCCCCCCCCCCCCCCCCCCCCCCCCCCCCCCCCCCCCCCCCCCCCCCCCCCCCCCCCCCCCCCCCCCCCCCCCCCCCCCCCCCCCCCCCCCCCCCCCCCCCCCCCCCCCCCCCCCCCCCCCCCCCCCCCCCCCCCCCCCCCCCCCCCCCCCCCCCCCCCCCCCCCCCCCCCCCCCCCCCCCCCCCCCCCCCCCCCCCCCCCCCCCCCCCCCCCCCCCCCCCCCCCCCCCCCCCCCCCCCCCCCCCCCCCCCCCCCCCCCCCCCCCCCCCCCCCCCCCCCCCCCCCCCCCCCCCCCCCCCCCCCCCCCCCCCCCCCCCCCCCCCCCCCCCCCCCCCCCCCCCCCCCCCCCCCCCCCCCCCCCCCCCCCCCCCCCCCCCCCCCCCCCCCCCCCCCCCCCCCCCCCCCCCCCCCCCCCCCCCCCCCCCCCCCCCCCCCCCCCCCCCCCCCCCCCCCCCCCCCCCCCCCCCCCCCCCCCCCCCCCCCCCCCCCCCCCCCCCCCCCCCCCCCCCCCCCCCCCCCCCCCCCCCCCCCCCCCCCCCCCCCCCCCCCCCCCCCCCCCCCCCCCCCCCCCCCCCCCCCCCCCCCCCCCCCCCCCCCCCCCCCCCCCCCCCCCCCCCCCCCCCCCGAGTTTGATCATGTAGTACTTAGTTATTCCATTTCCATCCCGTAATTTCTCCGTTGCCCACCGTCTTATATATAGGTCTGGGTCGGTGCCAACGAAGATTGGCTTGCATACCTTCGGCTGGATACCACCATCATTTTGCACAACATCCACAGCAGTGCGGCCATTCCGGTAGACCCCTTCTCCACCATTGGGATCGGCCTTCTGGACTGGCTGGGCTTGAATACGTATGATGATGCCTACATGAGATTGAAGAAGATAGCAATTGCGGACCCGCCGACAAAGCGACATGGCTACGATGATTACTATCTCATCGTGGTGTTCGACATAAGGATTGTCATCAATGCAAGAGGCAGTAACGGCAGAGGCTGGCGCATGTTGGCGGCAGATTTGTACCCCTACACGTTCGAAGACGCCGTGCACCATCTAGGCCGCATCTTCTCAGTGACAAGCCAAGGGACTTGTTTCATCTGGTTGCCATCCTACGGTACGGGAGATTACAAACGGAATGCACAAACCATCATTTGCATCCCTAATGGTACTCCATTATTTTGCAGGGACCAGTCATCCCGTGATCAAAATAAGGTCGCCGATCCTGGATGTGCATTTGCATCCGCGATTCGGTCTAACCTGGAACCTTGTAGCTGACTTTGGCATATTGGGATCAACTATCTTAGCAGTTGTTACCCATGGTACCACTGATGTGCAACATGGTCACACAATCTACCACGATCGGACCGTCACCATCTACCCAGGTATTCCATTTTTTAACCCTCTCGCCTTCTCTTTCATTGTTGTACTAGTACTCTACTTACGTACTAGTAGGAGTACTTTTTACCTTGGAGGACGCGTATAGTTAGCTAGGCCCTTGAAGACTTGAACCCACTAGCTGCCACCATTTTTGTTTTTCCATGTCTTATCATCCATGTAGCCAAGAGTGGCTATATATAATAAGCCGATTATTTTACTTCCTCTATACCGGAGTAGTACTATTTGCTGCACAGTATTATTGACCGCCATATTTTAGCACAACATTATTATGCATGGACCTTGACTATGTACGTCACCAGGTGTCCAGATCTGAGATGCCGCGTGTACCAGATGAACAGCGCCGAGTTCGACCCCCGTGATGCTACGTGGGTGCCGAGGAACACTCTTGGAGAGTACTCGCTTTTCATTGGGGACAGCTACCCCATTGTGAAGCGGATGCCACCTTCCGTGCACGACACAGAAGGCCTACCGTTCATGAAGCATGGTTGTGTCTTCAATGCGCACCGCCGGATGAACGACATGCTGGGACACGCTATCCCTGATTTATGCTGCTTCAGCTTGGATGAGTCTCCATCGTGTGGAACCGGACTAGAAAGCTGTGACAATGATTCCCGTTGGCCACCGCTATGGATCGTGCCATCCATGAAGAACACCTGGGACTGGAACCTAGAGGAGGACATGTAGCCCATCTATAATGTGTAAGTGGACTACGGTAAATTGTGAACGGTAGCGCTGTGAATACATGTAGACTAGTCGTGCACAAATTTATCACATGAATTGGAGATGAACTTGTGTGGCATACTGGCATTTGTCCTTTAGAATTTATTACTAGTAAATGTGTTATGTGTACATGCAACTTGTGTGGTTGTTGCACGGGCTCCAACACGCTCTTTGAGAAAAAAAGGTGGCACAACTTTGGATATACGTGATGTGGCGGCATCCCGCAAAAAAAAGCATCATTCGCTATAGTTGTAGTACGCTCCTACTAGGACGACAACTCCTATAAAACCTTGCGCTTGGCTCTTTGCCTCTTCAGTAGGTTCAACAGTTCGTACTCGTGTGAACCTTGCACTTGGCTCTTCGCCTCTTCGGAAGGTCCAATAATGATGACACTACAGTACACATTATGCTTCTGGCAATCTGACACCGATTGAACTGCTGCACGTCCACCGCGAGGGCGAGGGCGAGGGAGAGGGAGAGGGAGAGGGCGCTGTAGTCAAAACCCTCTCATCGTCCTGCGAACCACCGAGCGCGTGGCCGAGGGAGAGGCGTAGTAAGCAAGCTTCTCCTCGTTCGGCGAGTTGACGGGACACATCAAAGCAGTACTAGTACTAGTCCATACTGCATCCTTTCCGGTTAATATGGCTTAATTGAAATGAGAAAAATACACTGGCAGTCAACGTATGTAACAATACGCTCTTTACGGTCACTATATATAGTTTTGCGGTGATTATACGATCACTAGCTCATCGTAGAGCACCGTATTGCACCCTACTGACCGGCCACATAGTCGACGTGGCACTTTGTTGACTGGTTAAATTGTCACCTGGTTTCTGGGTCCCACCTATCAGTTGGCAGAGCAAAGAAATCAGCTAAAAACAAAGAGTGTAGTACATCTACACTTCCAATGCATTTAGCCTTTAATCTAAATCGATATTGATTGACTAATGCACCAAATTGTGCTCTAGGTATAGGCTACATGTCTATCCTTAATTACAGCATGCAACGACCTTCATTTAATCTTCTTCTCTCAATGGTCGCATGCACACATAAGTCTGCTACTTTTGGGCGTTAATTATGCCCTAGTCAATGTGTAAATCTCTAAATGTACAGTCTTTCACGGACGTAGGGAGTAGGTTGAGCACTTGAGCGTGAGCGTGTGTGTTGCGTCGTGTGCTGTGTGCCGCATGGGTGCGTGAGTGTTGCATGCGTCCATGTGTACGTGTGAGTGTTGCATGTTGCATGCATGCATGCATGGGGCTTACTCCCTCCCATTGACATGTTCATATTTCAAGCTTCCTCGGTTCCCTCCATCTGGTGATACTCCCTCTGTTCCCAAATACGGAGTAAAATCCTCCCTCTGTTCCCAAATACGGAGTAAAATCCTCCCTCTGTTCCCAAATATGGAGTATTTGTCTTTCTAGAGATTTCAACAAGTGACTACGTACGGAGCAAAATGAGTGAAGTGAGCGTAGAGGCATAGGGATAATGTAGAAAGGAAGTGTTCGCGATCCATTATTCCCCATCTCGGTTAGAGAGAACTATTCAGCTAGTCTTCGCAGTGAAGTGACAATACACGCTGCAGCAGATGGGACACTTAATTAATAAGCTGAACCAGCGTGTTGGTGTTACTAAATCAGCCTTACCCAGTACTGCCATCATGTTTGCCAGTAGAGCACGCTTCTGTCCTCCATTAACTAACATATGGGCCCTCTTGTGGTAGACCCACATGTCATCGGTGTAACTATTTACACTCCGAAGCACGGTATATCCTGGTAGTAGTAGTATAATTAAGATTTAATGCACTTTCTTCCCCGTCTTCCACTCTTCTTCCTCCTCTCTTCTTCTTCCTCCTCTCTTCCCCATCATCGGCCGCACACCATTCCCCCCGCTCACTGCTCGCCCGCCCGCGCTATCTTCCTTGGTAGCTCGCGCGTACCATATCCCCCCGCTCACTGCTTGGCCACACGAGGAGAAGCTTCTTCGCTCGCCCGCTCGAATCCACTTCCCCGCTGGCTCGCAGGCACCGAAAACCCCAATGGCAGAACCGACTGACACGCAGAGCCGCGATTGGAATTCCCTCCCCAATGTTCTCTTGGAGGAGATCTGTAATTGTATGGACCTACTCAACACCGTCCGTCTGGCCGCATGCTTGGAGTCTTTGTACCGTCTACTCGTCTGCAACCGGCCGGCTCTTTTCAAGACACCCTGCTTGCTGATGCCCGATCCTCACAGGTGGCCCAGACACCGACTTGACGATCCTACGGAGGTTGCTGTGGTGCCCCTTGACATGCTACCACTACCCGTCCACCTGTCCTTCATGCGCGGCCACTACTGGGTGGGCATGAAGGCCAACTGGATCATCCTCATCCACCAATCCGGTAGTCCGTGGCGTCTCATGGATATCTACACCCAGCGAGAGATCACCCTTCCATCTTTGGATACCGCCGCCATCGAGCCTCGCGGCCCGCCGGACACTCCTGCCTACTATGCACGAGACGCGTCGAGCTTTTGGCTCGACCTTTGTTTGCTGAAGGTCAGAAGACTACATAGATTACAAGCTCATTGCCGTGTTCAACATGGGATTAGTCTATCTGGAATCCGGTCGCCATACATGGTTATGGCTCATCGTCGATCCTCTTTACCCAACACTTCTGTCTGATGCTATAGTGCACGATGGCATCGTTTATGCGGTCGACGCACAGATTGGCTGCCTATACTGGTGGAATCTATCGTCGTGTAATTGTTCTATCTCATCTCATCTTTACCTTAAGAATACGACTGCCTGTTCATTGTTACAAATTTAGAATATATAGTATGTCTATAACCACATCATTGCTATTTGTTCCTCTCATTTCCTAGATTTTTATGACCACACATGTTATTGTTAGAGTTGATATGAGAACAATTTTTATCTAATGATTGTTAGAATAGATATTATGAGTATAACCTCATGATTGCTATATGTTACTCTCATTTCCAGGATTTTTATAACAACGCATGTTATTGCTTAGAGTTGATATGATAACTGTAGTAAGTGCTATGGTAGAATATGAGTAGGCCCTGTCATATCTGTTTTCCTCTCATTGTTACATGATGTTTGAACCATGATATATTGCTAGAATATGAAAGCCATTGGCTTATTTTTTTTTTAACTTGGGGCATGATTATGACCACGGCATTGCAATTCTCTGTCTATGATATGTGTCACTGTTATAATAATCTTAATTCCAAACATACTCTAAACATGATTGTTTATTTTTGTCCTTTTGGTCTCCAATTTGAATTGTTGCAGCAGACGCAAATGCGCTGGCCTTCATGATTCCAGGACCTGGAATCATACCAGCCGATGGGTGGTGGTTTATCGCTCGTTCAGCTGACGGTGGTCATTTGATGCTCATTTGCACGTACCAAATTGACCAAACCATTTCATCAAACCACATGCAGTACAATGCCTGGGGCGTTCATGACATTGATGGCTATGGCTGCTTCGTGTTCGAGAAAGATCCCAGCTCTGTTGGGTCAGGCGTATTCAACTGGAGGCGGGTTTACAGCCTCAGCAACCACTCCATGTTCCTCGGGCTCAATTATCCGATCATCCAACCAATCATCGATCATATCACCAGCGATGATTACCGTGCTATGCAACTTCCATTCGCCAGGGGGGACTGTGTTTACACATCATACCACGGGTTTCTTGAATCACCATATCTAGAGATTCGTTGACACAGCTTGTTGCCAGATAATCTTCAGTGTGTGAAAGGCATCAAGCTTCCATGCGATGGATGGCTTTTGCAAACCCGACATGCGGCGATGTGGTTCATGCAAACAGCAAATATGCACAACTTGATTCATACTGATATGTAGACTGAGCCATGTATTCTGCTGCTGTAGCACGACCCTCTTTTGTTGGATATTATGTACTGTTGTTCCCCCCCCCCCCCCCCCCCCCCCCCCCCCCCCCCCCCCCCCCCCCCCCCCCCCCCCCCCCCCCCCCCCCCCCCCCCCCCCCCCCCCCCCCCCCCCCCCCCCCCCCCCCCCCCCCCCCCCCCCCCCCCCCCCCCCCCCCCCCCCCCCCCCCCCCCCCCCCCCCCCCCCCCCCCCCCCCCCCCCCCCCCCCCCCCCCCCCCCCCCCCCCCCCCCCCCCCCCCCCCCCCCCCCCCCCCCCCCCCCCCCCCCCCCCCCCCCCCCCCCCCCCCCCCCCCCCCCCCCCCCCCCCCCCCCCCCCCCCCCCCCCCCCCCCCCCCCCCCCCCCCCCCCCCCCCCCCCCCCCCCCCCCCCCCCCCCCCCCCCCCCCCCCCCCCCCCCCCCCCCCCCCCCCCCCCCCCCCCCCCCCCCCCCCCCCCCCCCCCCCCCCCCCCCCCCCCCCCCCCCCCCCCCCCCCCCCCCCCCCCCCCCCCCCCCCCCCCCCCCCCCCCCCCCCCCCCCCCCCCCCCCCCCCCCCCCCCCCCCCCCCCCCCCCCCCCCCCCCCCCCCCCCCCCCCCCCCCCCCCCCCCCCCCCCCCCCCCCCCCCCCCCCCCCCCCCCCCCCCCCCCCCCCCCCCCCCCCCCCCCCCCCCCCCCCCCCCCCCCCCCCCCCCCCCCCCCCCCCCCCCCCCCCCCCCCCCCCCCCCCCCCCCCCCCCCCCCCCCCCCCCCCCCCCCCCCCCCCCCCCCCCCCCCCCCCCCCCCCCCCCCCCCCCCCCCCCCCCCCCCCCCCCCCCCCCCCCCCCCCCCCCCCCCCCCCCCCCCCCCCCCCCCCCCCCCCCCCCCCCCCCCCCCCCCCCCCCCCCCCCCCCCCCCCCCCCCCCCCCCCCCCCCCCCCCCCCCCCCCCCCCCCCCCCCCCCCCCCCCCCCCCCCCCCCCCCCCCCCCCCCCCCCCCCCCCCCCCCCCCCCCCCCCCCCCCCCCCCCCCTTTGTTTATAGCTCTATTTTTCTTTTTAGACGCAGACCTGGTGAAGCAATTACAATTTGACAGTTAATAAAAAGTGAAACAAGTGACTGCAACATGCCAAAGACGTTATGAAAATGCCAACTACGTACACTAAAACCTGTATTCGACAATACTGCAGGTATCACACTGAGTGGCCTAAGCAAGCATTTCTTCCAGCGCAATTCCAGGGCGTTCAAAAGGGGCACGTGGACGCGTCGCAAGATACAGTCGGAGTGTGGCATGCACGCGATGTGGCACAACACCGGCAATACCTTGCCAGTGATGGTCAACGGCCGGCAGACGGGCAGCAAAAAGGTTCTGGTGCTGCACACCAACAAGAACTTCGACCAGCAGAGGACCAACTGGGTGATGCACCAGTACCACCTTGGGGACCTGAAGCAAGAGAAGGAGCGGGAGCTGGTCCTCTGCAAGATTTTCTACCAGACGAACACTAGGGCCAGGAGTAAAAAGATTATAAGTTAGTTTGGTATTGGTACTTGTACTACCTTGTCGTACGCAAGTTGGTATTGTTGTTAACGATCTTTTGGTATGAACTTGGCATTTGCTTCCAACCATCATGTTGAGGGTCGACGTGGATATAAAGCTGAATCATTTGTTTCGAAAAGAATTTTCAGGCACCTGATTTTTATTTGATGGGTAGCATAAGCACCTGCCATTCGAATTCCCAGTTCTCCAATTTTTTTGAAACAAGTGCATGCTCTTATTATCACGATGAAAAAACAATATCCCTGCTGCATCCCAGTTATCAGTTTGTACTTGCAGAATTCTCTCATTTATTGAGCACGTATATTGTTTTTTCAGGTCGACCAAGTTTCAACTGGGCTGTGGACTACCCAGGCTTGGTTTTGTTTTTAACAGGCCCAGCCCATGACGACAACGGGGCACAAAGATCCAGCAGGTATCTACTGGCCTCTGGCCCGCCAGCGTTAGTTATATTTTGTCTTACAACATCCGCAGGCAGTTTTTTTACCGAATCAAACACACAGCCCAGTTCTATTTTCCTCTTGAAACGCATGTCCTACATCCGTTTTCTAATCTCTACCTATAGTTTTACTAGTTCATATACACGTATCATTATATTGAAAATACATAAAATTCCCTTTTCATATTTACATCCTTATTTTTGTTGTTGTTTTCCCTCCCAGCGCTGATTTTTTTTACCACTGGTTTTCCCTTAAACCAACTCAATTGTCCCACGTCTTATTTGCTTACAAAAACAAAACGATTTTTTTGGCAAATCAATAAGTTCTTAAAAAAATGTATATCATTTCGGGATTACAAAAGTTCAGACTCCACCGAAATATGCAAAATAAGGTTGAACTTTTTGACCGTGGTCCTGGGCAGAAAATGGGCTGTAATAAATTACTTAAGAATTAGCAAATGGGCTGCAAATTATTAAAAAATAGCAAATGGGCTCTATGTTGTCTGCCATAGATTTGGAGGCTGACTTGTGGGCCTACTAAGTTCATGCGTACACAAGGTTTATCAAAAAAGAAACTTAGTCAATAATCGACTCTACTAGCGTCAGACCGTCAGATGTCAATCTAACGGCAATCGTGCTTCTTCAGTCTCTGATCTTCCTGCCCCAGCCGCCCAAACCAGCGCCGTCGGAACCGCCTGCTCCCGCCTCCCGTGGCCAGCTGTGCTGCCGGGCAGGCCTCACGGCCCCATCATATACTCGCATCCCTGGCCTGTCTATCCCTCTACTCACCCACACCTCCTGTTATTTTCCAGCGATGGCAGCCGAACCAGTCAACCCTCGTACTCTCCACCGTGTGGGCAGCCACTGCCGTGTCTTCCCCGGCTCCGTGTCGTTCCCTTCGTAGGCCTCGCCGTCGTCCACCGCCCTGGTGCTCTCGGCGCGGCGTGGTCAACGTGGTCAACGAACGACATCCATCGGAAGTGGACTGTACGTGGAGAGGCTGACAGCTGGGTCCACGGCCACACACAAGGAAATGCCTCCTTATTACGCGCAAAATGTGACTCGAAATTTCAGGATTAAAAACAGTTCGGACCGCACTGAAATATGGCAAATTTCGTATAATTTTTTAACTGTGGCCACAATATGGGCTGTAATGCTAACAAAAAGAATATGGGCTCCAAAAAAACCCTTAAGAATTAGCAAATAGGCTGTAAATTATTAGAAATAATGGCAGATGGGTTGTATGATGTTTTCGACAGATTTGAGGCTTTCCTAAAAAAAAAAGGTTGACGCACAAGCAGTGACTGTTGGATGTCCGTCCAATGGCCGTCGTGCTTCTTCAATCTCTACTCTTCTTGCTCCAGCCGCTCAAACAAGCGCCGGCGGGACTGCCTGCTCTCTCCTCCCCGCGGCTGGCTGTGCTGCCGTGCAGGCCTCACCGCCCCACCGTACTCCCATCGCTGGCCTAGCCATCCCTCTACTCACCCACACCTGCTGTTATTCTCCGGCGACGGCAGACGAACCAGTAAACCCTCGTATAGTCGTACTCCCCTCCGCGTGGGAAACAACTGCCGAGTCTTCCCTGCCTCCGTGTCATTCCCTTCCTAGGCTTCGCCGTCGTCCACCGCCCTGGTGCTCTCGGCGCGGCCTGGTCAACGTGGTCAACGACCGACATGCATCTGAAGTGGACTGTACGTGGAGAGGCTGATAGCTGGGTCCACGGCCGCACACAAGGAAATGCCTTCTTATTACGCGCAAAATAATGATTCCTCCACCTGACATCTGGGACCCACCGAAAGGGCCTCTGTATTTCGCGAAAAAACATTACCGCCGCTGACAGCTTGGACCCACTAGCTATATCTTCGCACGCAAGGAAGTGCCTCCTTATTACGCACAAAAAAAATGAATACTCCCCCTGCTAGCTGGGACCCAGTATAGTGGCAGGCTAACTTGTGGGCCTACTAAGTTGACGGGGACGAAGGGCTTTGTCAACTTAGTCAATATGCATGATTCTAGCTCCAGTGACCGTACGATGTCCATCCAACGGCCGTAGTGCTTCTTCAACCTCTGGTCTTCTTGCTCCAGCCGCCCAAAGCAGCGCCGGTCATGCCGCATGCTCCTGCCTCCCGTGGCCGGCTGTGCTACCGCGGAGGCTTCACCGCCCCCTACTATTCCCACCGCTGGCCAGGCCCTGCGGCGATGGCAGCCTCACACCGCAGCCGAACCAGTGAACCCTCGTACTCCTCTCCGCGTGGGCTTCCACTGCCGCGTCTTCCCCGGCTCTGCGTCATCCCCTTCCTAGGCCTCGCCGTCGTCCACCACCCTGGTGCTCTCGGCGCGGCGTGGTCAACGTGGTCAAGGAACAACTTCCATCGGAAGAGTACTGTACGTGGAGAGGCTGACAGCTAGGTCCACGGCCGCAGCAAGTGCCTCCTTATTACGCGCAAAATAATTATTCCTCCACCTGACAGCGGGGACCCACCGGACGGGCCACCGTATTTCACGAAAAAAACATTTCCCCCTGACTGCTGGGACCCACCAGCTACATCTTCGCACGCAAGGAAGTGCGTCCGGGCAAAAAAAAACGATTCGCCCCTGACTGCTGGGACCCACCAGCTACATCTTCGCACGCAAGGAAGTGCCTGACAGTCGGGACCCACCTGGTCGAAGCGTACGTAGCGTTGCCATTCTGGTCGCGAACGTGTACGTACATACTGGTCGATGTAGAGGCGCGCACGTGTCGTAGTAGAGGCGCGCACGTAGCATGTACACGTACGTACAGCGACCAGTGTGCAAGAAAGAAAATACGGCCACGTACGTACATACGGGCAGGGTCTCGAACGCCTACTCGCGCATACGTACAGCCAGGGCTCATGTACATGGCTGGGTCGGAACGGAGAAACAGCGTCGTCGTCGTGTTCATGGGGAGCCAACCGGCTGGGTCGGAACGGAATGCGTCGTCGTGTTCATCGGGAGGGCTTGGACGGAATAGCCGATGGAAACGAGGCCTGGCGTACCGCAGAACGGAGGAAATGGCCTTGTGTTCGACCGGCCACGTTCGAAACGGGATCCTGTTCATCGGGAGGGGTCTGGCGTACCGCAAAATGGAGGAAACGGACCTCCTACAGTCGAAACGGGGGTCCTGTTGATCGGGAGGGGTGTGGCGTACCGCAAAATGGAGGAAACGGACTTGTGTTGGAGCGCTACGGTCGAAACGGGAGTCCTGTTCATCGGGAGGGGTGTGGCGTACCGCAAAACGGGACTCCACGGGATACTGTTCATCTCCACCGTCGACCCCCTCTAGCCTCCACGGGCTACTGTTCATCCACCGTCGACCTCCTCCAGCCTCCACCTGCGACTGTTCATCCACGGGCTCCTGTTCATCCAGCCTCCACCGCGTGCTACTCCACCGACTACTATTCAACCAGCCCTCTCCACGGGCTCCTGTTCAACCACCCCTCCACGGGCTACTGTTCATCCAGCCCTCCACCATCTACTGTTCATCCTGCCCTCCACGGGGTGGTCCTGTTCATCCAGCCCTCCACGGGGTCCTGTTCATCCAGCCCCAACCGGCTCGATCGATCGGGGTCCTGTTCATCCAGAGGCAACACCACGGGGTCCTGTTCATCCACCCCCATCGGGAACTGTTCATCCAAACCCCCCAGCAACGCTCAATGTTCATCCAGAGGCAGCATCGATCGGCTTCACTTAGCAGCAGTAGCGAGGGAATCGCTCGATCGGGTTTAGTTAACAGCCATCGATCGACCGCTCGGGTTCAGTAACGCGTAGCCTGCAGTGCAATCACTCGGGTTCAGTTAGAGCCCAACGCCTCGCTCGGGTTCAGTTAGAGCCCAACGCCTCGCACCCACGCGCGTGCGTGTACGAGAGAAACGCGCATCGCTCAGCCCCGACCACCCACCGTAACCGGGAACACCCCGATATTTTCCTCGCCCTCGCTTCTACCACGGTTTTTTCCGTCATGGAAGGCCCACAGAATGTCATGCAGCTGCGTCTCCGGCCCGCCCAGGACGAAAAGCCCATTTTCTATCATGATTTTTTGTCATAGAAGTAGGACCCCACCACATCTATGATGATACTGGGTTTTGTCACAATTATCGTCATAGAAGTGTCATAAGTATGACAGAAATTTTTTTCGTTCGGCCCAAAATGTCACGGATGTGTCTTTTTTTTGTAGTGTATGTTGGAGACGTATCAAGCATCCCCAAGTTTAATTCCTATTTTTGATGTGGAATGCTACCCAACATATTTATCCATGTAATCTTCTTTATTGTGGCATGAATATTCAGATCCATAAGATTCAAAATAAAAGTTTAATATTGACATAAAAAATATAATACTTCAAGCATACTAATAAAGCAATCGTGTCTTCTCAAAATAACATGGCAAAAGAAAGTTATCCCTAAAAAATCATATAGTCTGGCTATGCTCCATCTTCATCACATAAAGTATTTTATCATGCACAACCCCGATGACTAGCCAAGCAATTGTTTCATACTTTTGGTGTTCTCAAACTTTTTCAACTTTCACGCAATACATGAGCGTGAGCCATGGATATAGCACTATAGGTGGAATAGAATATGGTGGTTGTGGAGAAGACGAAAAGAAGGAGAAAGTCTCACATCAACTAGGCATATTAATGGGCTATGGAGATGCCCATCAATAGATATCAATGTGAGTGAGTAGGGATTGCCATGCAACGGATGCACCAGAGCTATAAGTGTATGAAAGCTCAAAAAGAAACTAAGTGGGTGTGCATCCAACTTGCTTGCACATGAAGACCTAGGGCAATTTGAGGAAGCCCATCATTGTAACATACAAGCCAAGTTCTATAATGAAATATTCCCACTAGTATATGAAAGTGACAAAATAGGAGACTCTCTATCATGAAGAACATGGTGCTACTTTGAAGCACAAGTGTGGAAAAAGGATAGTAACATTGTCCCATCTCTCTTTTTCTCTCTGTTTTTTTGTTTGGGTTTCTTTGGCCTCTTTTATTTTTTATGAAGTCTGGAGACTCATCCCAACTTGTGAGGGAATCATAGCTTCCATCATCCTTTCCTCACATGGGACAATGCTCTAATAATGATGATCATCACACTTTTATTTACTTACAACTCAAGAATTACAACTTGATACTAGAACAAAATATGACTCTATATGAATGCCTTCGACAGTGTACCGGGATGTGCAATGATCAAGAGTGACATGTGTAAAAAATATGAACGGTGGCCTTGCCACAAATACTATGCCCACTACATGATCATGCAAAGCAATATGACAATGATGGTGCGTGTCATAAAATGGAACGGTGGAAGTTGCATGGCAATATATCTCGAAATGGCTATGGAAATGCCATAATAGGTAGGTATGGTGGCTGTTTTGAGGAAGGTATATGGTGGGTTTAATGCACCGACGAAAGTTGTGTGGTACTAGAGAGGCTAGCAATGGTGGAAGGGTGAGAGTGCGTATAATCCATGGACTCAACATTAGTCATAAAGAACTCACATACTTATTGCAAAAATTTATTAGCTATGAAAACAAAGCATTACACGCATGCTCCTAGGGGGATAGATTGGTAGGAAAAGACCATCGCTCGTCCCCGACCGCCACTCATAAGGAAGACAATCAAAGAATAAGTCATGCTCCGACTTCATCACATAATGGTTCACCATACGTGCATGCTACGTGAATCGAAAACTTTAACACAAGTATTTCTACCAATCCACAATTACTCACTAGCATGACTCTAATATCACCATCTTTATGTCTCAAAACAAATGCAAGGAATCAAACTTCTCATAGTATTCAATACTCTTCATATGAAAGTTTTATTATATCCCTCTTGGATGCCCATCATATTAGGACTAAATTCATAACCTAAGCAAATTACCATGCTGTTTAGAGACTCTCAAAATAGTATAAGTGAAGCACGAGAGTTCAACAATTTCTATAAAATAAAACCACCACCGTGCTCTAAAAAGATATAAGTGAAGCACTAGAGCAAACTGCCTAGGTCAAAAGATATAAGTGAAGCACATAGAGTATTCTAATAATTTCACGATTCATGCGTGTCCCTCTCAAAAGGTGTGTACAGCAAGGATGATTGTTGTAAACTAAAAAAAGCAAAAACTCATATCATACAAGACGCTCCAACCAAAACACATATCACATGGTGAATAAAAATATAGCCTCAAGTAAATTTACCGATGGAAAGAAGACGAAAGAGGGGATGCCATCCAGGGCATCCCCAAGCTTAGATGCTTGGTTGTCCTTGAATATTACGTTGGGGTGCCCTGGGCATCCCCAAGCTTAGGCTCTTGTCACTCCTTATTCCATAGTCCATCAAATCTTTACCCAAAACTTGAAAACTTGACAACACAAAACTCAACAGAAAACTCATGAGATCCGTTAGTATAATAAAATAAATCACCACTTTAGGTACTATTTTGAACATGTTCTAAATTTATATTGGTTTAATATCTACTTTATTTCAACTTCTCCATGGTCTATACCCACCGATACTACCCATAGATTCATCAAAACAAGCAAAGAACACATACAAACAGAACAGTGTGTAGTAATCTGTAAACTTCATATACTTCTGTAACTCCAAAAATTCTGAAAAATTAGGACAACAGAGGCAATTCATATATAAATCTTGTGTAAAAGTTCAAGAATTTATCATGTTCCAGGAGCTCAGATCGATTCTGTTACTGGGCGTAAAAGTTTCTGTATTTCAGCAAGATCAAATTAACTATCACCATAGATCATCCCAAAGGTCTTACTTGGCTCAAACACTAACTAAAACACCAAAACACAATTACTACAGAGGTAATAATGTGTATTTATTGAAAAACAGAACCAAAAACAAAAATCATAAAAATAAAATTGGATTGCCTCCTAACAAGCGCTATTGTTTAACGCCCCTAGCTAGGCATAAAACATAGATCTAGGTATTGTCATCTTTGGTATTTTTTTCCATAGATGTGTTCTTGTCGGAAGGTTTTGCAAAGATAACTTGAAACACATTATCCAGAGATATTTTGGCATTATCAAGCTGCCCATCTACGTATCCCCTTTGATTTCTAGCTATAATCCAAGAATACTGTTGATTAACATCGTTGAAAACTTGTTGGATCATATCCAAAATGGGTATTTTCTTTTTAAGGTTCTCATCAACAATTCGATTATTTCCAAAAAAAATGTCTCAACATATAATCACTATTGTAAAGAATCTCATCTATCACCGATTTTTCACGGCTCATGCCATAAAGATCAAAAATTTCCCTAGCTTCCCGTTCTATGTGATCAAATTCGTTCATAAGAACTTGGGTGGCTATCCTCTTAGCCTTAGGATCTTTTATAACGGGTAGCTCATAAAACAATCTTTGCAAGGTAGGATGGGTACGAATAAATCTACTTTCAAATTTCATAACTAGTGCTGAAATAGCTTCCGCATAAGTTTTAGTTCTTTTAAGTATAGGAGTATCATCAAAAGGAAAATTGCCTATTAAATTGAACAATTCTTGGATATGTTCTTTTCCCATAAAATTCCTTTGCCCCAAAACAAAAGTTTTAGCATCCAGATTGGCAGTTCGTCCAATTTTAGGAGTTAGGCCATCATATGTTTCTGCCATACCAAAGTCACTCATGGTGATGAGTTCAAGCAAACAAAAGATTGAGCGGAAAAAGGGCGAATAAAAAGGCAAATATTTTTGTGTTTTCTGAAAATGTTTTAGAAGTGGGGGAGAGGAAAATGAGAGGCAAATGGCAAATAATGTAAGTGCAACAGATGAGAGTTTATGATGGGTACTTGGTAGGCTTGATGTAGAACCTCCCCGGCAACGGCGCCGGAAATTCTTCCTGCTACTTCTTGAGCTTCCGTTGTTTTTTCGCTTGAAGAGGAAAGGGTAATTCAGCAAAGTAGAGATATGTATTTCCCTTAGTTAAGAACCAAGGTTTTAATCCAGTAGGAGGCACGAGCAAGTTTCCAATTTATGCACCTGCACAAACTAACAAACACTTGCACACAACGCGAAAAAGGGCTTATCAATCCCTTCACGGTCTCGAAAAAGAGTGAAATCTAATAGAGATAGGTATAAAAGATAAATAAAAGAGCAAACTAAAGTAAATATAAATAAATTGCAGCAAGGTATTTTTGGGTTTTTTGGTTTCTAAATCTGAAAATATATGACGGAAAATAGACCCGGGGGCAATAGTTTCACTAGAGGCTTCTCTCTTGAAAGAAAACATACGGTGGGTAAACAAATTACTGTCGAGCAATTGATAGAAAAGCGCAAAGTTTTGATGATATCTAAGGCAATGATCATGAATATAGGCATCACGTCCGTGTCGACAAGACCGACTCCTGCTTGCTGATACGTCTCCAACGTATCTATAATTTTTGATTGTTCCATGTTGTAATATTATTTGAGAGCTAGTAATTTTTTTAAGAATTTCTCTCTTGCTTCACTTATATTATTTTGAGAGAAGAAACTTTTTATGCTCATGTTCTTCACTTAGATTTGTTTGAGCTATCAAAAGCAACATATGAAATTAGTCCCAAAGTAATAGATATTCAAGAGGGATATTGCTACCACTTGAGCCTGCGTTGGTTTTCCCTTGAAGAGGAAAGGGTGATGCAGCAAAGTAGCGTAAG
>JAAAWM010010461.1:0-41785 GCA_036873465.1 Thinopyrum obtusiflorum | reverse complement strand
TCCAAATGGAGTTCCTACTCCAAGTTTGAAGCATCAATGATGTTCAATTCACCCCTCAAACGGCAAAAGACTTTCTCATCAAGCGGTTGGTGAATATATCCGCTAATTGCTTATCGGTGCGAACATGCTTAAGATCAATGTCCCCTTTGGCAACGTGATCTCGAATGAAATGATGACGAACTTCAATATGCTTAGTTCGAGAATGTTGCACGGGATTGTGAGCAATCTTGATAGCACTTTCATTGTCACAAAGCAATGGAACATGTTTCACATATATCCCATAATCTTTAAGAGTTTGAGTCATCCAAAGTAATTGAGCGCAACATGATCCAGCGGCAATGTATTCTGCTTTGGTGGTGGATAAGGATACCGAGTTTTGTTTCTTGGAGGACCAAGACACAAGAGATCTACCAAGAAATTGACAAGTACCTGAAGTAGACTTTCTATCAACCTTGTCTCCGGCATAGTCCGAATCGGAGTAACCAACAAGATCGAAAGAAGACCTCTTAGGATACCAAATGCCAAAATTTGGTGTGTGGATTAAGTATCTCACTATCCTTTTCACAGCCTTAAGATGACACTCCTTAGGGGCCGCTTGATATCGTGCACACATGCACACACTTAGCATAATATCAGGACGAAAGGCACATAGATATAACAATGAACCAATCATAGAGCGGTAGACCTTTTGATCAACCGGTTCACCGTCCTTAGTCAAGTCAAGATGTCCACAAGTAGGCATAGGTGTAGACATACCTTTGCATTCTTGCATATTGAACTTCTTGAATAAGTCCTTGGTGTACTTTGTTTGAGAAACAAAGGTACCTTCCTTAGTTTGCTTGATTTGCAAACCAAGAAAGAATTTGAGTTCACTCATCATAGACATCTCAAACTTCTCCGACATTAGCTTTCCAAACTTCTCACTAAAATGAGGGTTAGTCGAACCAAATATGATATCATCAACATAAATTTGGCACACAAATAGTTCTCCATTAACCCTTTTGGTAAAAAGAGTAGAATCAATTTTTCCAATTTCAAAACCTTTTTCAATAAGGAACTTGGTCAAGCATTTATACCACGCTCTAGGAGCTTGTTTAAGACCATAAATGGCTTTGTGAAGTTTGTAAACATGATTGGGTTTCTTAGGATTGACAAAGCCGGGAGGTTGCTTAACATAAACTTCCTCCTCAATTTCACCATTTAGAAAAGAACTTTTAATGTCCATTTGGTACAAGGTGATATCATGGTGATTAGCATAAGCAAGTAAGATGCGAATGGACTCAAGTCTAGCAACGGGAGCATATGTCTCACCATAGTCCATACCTTTGACTTGAGTGTAGCCTTGAGCGACTAGGCATGCTTTGTTGCGGACGACTTGACCATCTTCATCTTGCTTGTTGCGAAACACCCATTTGGTACCAATGATGTTGTGGTTGTTGTCGGGCTTCTCGACCAATGTCCACACTTGGTTTCTCTCAAAGTTGTGTAGCTCTTCATGCATAGCGTTAATCCAATCCGGATCTTCCAATGCTTCTTCAACCTTCATAGGTTCAATGCTAGAGATGAATGAGTAGTGTTCACAAAAGTTAGCCAAACGAGTTTTAGAGCGAGTGATTCTCCCGGTTTGGATATCATTGTATATTTGTTCGACGGGATGGTCTTTGGCGATTCTTGCTCGAACTCGTGGAAGCTTTGGCTTGGCTCGGGGTGGAACATCCTCTTCATTTTGTTCTTCTTCTTGGTCTTCTTCATTGTTGACGTTGTCATTCTCTTGTCGTGGTGGAGAAGGAGGTTGTTGATGTTCATCTTGGTGTACTTCCTCGTTTTCTTTGTCTTGGTGTGTCCCACTTGTGGATGCTTTCGTATCAACTCTTGGTTCACCTTGTCGTGAGGTAGAAGCTTCCACTTGGACGGACGAGGTAGTTTCCTTCACCTCCGTTGGACGAATCTTGCCAATAGACAAGTCTTGGATTGCTTCCGAAGGGTCTTTGTCTCCTACATCAATTGGCAATTGCTCTACTTGCGAGCCGTTAGATTCATCAAACTTCACATCTACCGTCTCTTCAACCTTTCGGGTGAAATTGTTGTAGACACGGTAAGTGTGAGAGTTTGAGCCATAACCAAGTAGGAAACCTTCATGAGATTTAGGAGCAAATTTAGAACGACGATGCTTATCAAGAATGTAGCACTTTGAGCCAAATACTCGAAAGTATCCAACTTGGGGTTTGTTACCAGTGAGGAGCTCGTATGCCGTCTTGCCGAGTAGCTTGTGAAGATACAAGCGATTTGTTGCATGACAAGATGTCTCAACCGCTTCCGCCCAAAAGTGTTTTGGAGTCTTGTACTCATCAAGCATCGTTCTTGCCATCTCAATAAGAGTCCGGTTCTTTCTCTCAACACTCCATTTTGTTGAGGCGTGTACGTAGCCGAGAACTCATGTGAAATCCCTTCTTCGTCAAGAAAGGTATCCACATTTGCATTCTTGAACTCCGTTCCGTTGTCGCTCCGAACCTTTTTGATCTTCATGTCAAATTGATTTTGGGCCTTCCTAGCGAAGTTTTTGAAGATCTTTTGGACCTGCGATTTGTCATCAAGAAAGAACACCCACGTAAATCTAGAAAAATCATCGACTATGACTAGTCCGAATGAGTTACCACCGAGACTCTTGTAGGCATTGGGACCAAAGAGATCCATGTGAAGCAGCTCGAGTGGTCTTCTCGTCGTCATGATGTTCTTCGCGCGATGGCTTCCTCCAACCTGTTTTCCTGCCTGACAAGCACTACAAAGTCTATCCTTGTCAAATATGACATCTTTTATTCCAAGGATATGATCAGTTTTAATAAGCTTATCAAGATTTCGCATGCCCGCATGACCTAGCCTTCTATGCCACAACCAACCCTTAGAAGATTTAGAAATTAAGCAAGTTCTAGGCCGAGCCTTTTTAGTGAAATCAACAATGTAGAGATCACCTCTACGTATACCGGTACCCCCCCCCCCCCCCCCCCCCCCCCCCCCCCCCCCCCCCCCCCCCCCCCCCCCCCCCCCCCCCCCCCCCCCCCCCCCCCCCCCCCCCCCCCCCCCCCCCCCCCCCCCCCCCCCCCCCCCCCCCCCCCCCCCCCCCCCCCCCCCCCCCCCCCCCCCCCCCCCCCCCCCCCCCCCCCCCCCCCCCCCCCCCCCCCCCCCCCCCCCCCCCCCCCCCCCCCCCCCCCCCCCCCCCCCCCCCCCCCCCCCCCCCCCCCCCCCCCCCCCCCCCCCCCCCCCCCCCCCCCCCCCCCCCCCCCCCCCCCCCCCCCCCCCCCCCCCCCGGAGATCTTCATATCGTATCGCCAAGCTTGCCTTCCACGCCAAGGAAAGTCCCTATCCGGACACAGGACGGAGTCTTCAATCTTGTATCTTCATAGTCCGGGAGTCCGGCCAAAGGTCATAGTCCGGCCATCCGGACACCCCCTAATCCAGGACTCCCTCAGTAGCCCCTGAACCATGCTTCAATGAGGACGAGTCCGACGCGCAAATTGTCTTCGGCATTGCAAGGCGGGTTCCTCCTCCGAATACTTCATAGAAGATGTTTGAACACAAGGACAGTGTCCGGCTCTGCAAAATAAGTTCCACATGCCACCGTAGAGAGAATAATATTTACACAAATCTAATCTGCTGACGCATTCCGCGGTGTGACATCATGCCACGGCCTAGCCTTTATTCATTTTACCGTTCCACCTCAGCGCGTTTAGCGAGGCGGTTTCCTTGGCACGTCTTATCGAAGCAGGGATCGTGTCCCCTTATTCCGGGATTCTCATCAATACGGGCGCTGGTAACCCAGCCGCGCCATTAACCGCGGCGCTTGGGAGATAAGCGAGTTTTGTTAGGCCGGTGGGGGCTCATAGCTTTGGCCGCCCATATAAGGGGATAAGCATCTACCCTTTCCATTCACGCCTTCTTCCTCCTTTGCTTATTTGTTCTCGCGCACTCGAGCTCCAACGCCCAAGCCTGCTGTCAGTGTCAAAACCGGCGGATCTCAGGTAGGGGGTCCCGAACTGTGCGTCTAGGCGGATGGTAACAGGAGACGAGGGACACGATGTTTTACCCAGGTTCGGGCCCTCTTGATGGAGGTAAAACCCTACGTCCTGCTTGATTAATATTGAAGATGTGTGTTACAAGAGTGGATCTACCACGAGATCAAGGAGGCTAAACCCTAGAAGCTAGCCTATGGTATGATTGTTGTAATGGTTGTTCGTCCTACGGACTAAAACCCTCCGGTTTATATAGACACCAGAGAGGGCTAGGGTTACACAGAGTCGGTTACAATGGTAGGAGATCTACATATCCGTATCGCTAAGCTTGCCTTCCACGCCAAGGAAAGTCCCATCCGTACATGACACAAAGTCTTCAAATCTTGTATCTTCATAGTCTTGGAGTCCGGCTGACGATGATAGTCCAGCTGTCCGGAGACCCCCTTGTCCAGGACTCCCACAGTAGTCCCTGAACCAGGCTTCACTGACAATGAGTCCGGCGCGCATATTGTTCGGCATTGCAAAGCGGGTTCCTCCTCCGAATAATCCATAGAAGATTGTGAACACCAGGATAGTGTCCGGCTCTGCAAAATAAATTCCACATTCCACCGTAGAGAGAATAATATGTACACATGTCCAATCTGCTGACGTATTTTGTGGCATGACATCACACCACTACCAAGCCTTTACTTGAATCGTTTCTTATTATACCACCTCAGCGCGTTTAGCGAAGCGGTTTCCTTGGCACGTCTTGTCGAAGCAGAGATCGTGTTCCCCTTAATCTGGGATCCTCATCAATATGGACGTGGGTAACCCAACCGCGCCCGTTGCCCCGCCCCCTCTATCGGAGGTGAGTCTCGAACGGTCACGGGGACGGCTCTTGGTATTCCTCTTCTTTATAACGGGACCAAGGCTGGTTTCTTTTCTTCAATCCTCAATCAAATCTACTCCTTGCCCCGAGTTCCAACACTCAGAGCCCCAGATTCGAGCGCTTCGGACCTTCAACAATGTCCGGCTCCGACCTACAGGGCCGGTGGATGCCTTCCTCCATCACGGAAGAAGACGTGCTAAAGCTGCGAGAGGCCAAGTACCTCTCTTACGAGATTTCGCATAGGTTGCCCGTCAAAGGGCAAGTCATACCCACCCCCGAGCCCAACGAGTATGTCGTGTTTGTATCCCACCTCCGTAGGGGTTTAGGCTTCCCGATGGATCCTTTTGTGAGAGGGCTCATGTTTTACTACGGGTTGGAATTCCACGACTTGGCTCCGGAGTCCATCCTCCATATCTCTTCATTCATTGTTTTTTGCGAAGCCTTCCTCCGCCTTACCCCTCACTTCGGCTTGTGGCTTAAGACCTTCGACGTGGAGCCGAAGATGATCGAGGGGCGTCAAGCAGAGTGCGGCGGGGCGGTTGTAAGCAGAAGGGCCGACGCTCCATGGCCCGAGGGCTCTTTTCAGGAGGAGCTCGGCTTGTGGCAGCAGCAGTGGTTCTACATAACCGCTCCCAGGGGCAGCAGGCAGAAGCCGCCGCCCATCTTCCGCTCGGGCCCTCCGCAGCGGCTAGTGTCATGGGTCAGCCAAGGGCTCAACTGGGGGCCGTCCAAGGACGTGCCCCTATTGCAGGGCCGGATTCAAGACCTCCAGGCGAGGGAGATTGATCTGGTCGTGGTGACGCAGGTCATGCTGATTAGGCGTCTCCTGCCCTGCAAACGTCGTCCTCTCCGGCTGTGGGAGTTTAATCAGGAGGGACCACGAATTCTCCAACACTTCATGGGTGCGACACCCGTGGAGATGTATAAACTGTTCTTCGGATCACGAGAGGCGTGCCCGGAATTGACCGAGGACGCCGGCCTAAGCTGCAATCGCCCGGATACACAAGTAAGTAGCTCCGCATCCGGACATACCGTTTTTTATTTTGCCTTTCTATGATTCGCTTTCTGACCAATTACCCTCTAAACAGGAGTGGATAGCGCAAGCAAAACTGATACGGTATCTGGCTCCCCTCCCAGAGATCATGCCGGATTCCGTGCTGGTCAGGATGTTGGAGGTCGCGCCTTCATAGGAAGGCGAAGGGGAGAACAGAGGAACTACCGCCTCAACCAAGGAGGCTTTTGAGGGGGGGATCGAGAATCCCTCCTTCCAGGGGGAGAAGAGGACCGCCTCCGAAAACCCGGAGGCCAAAGCCCCCAAGCGGGGGAAGAGATCTTCACCCGAGGGTCCTACGTCCGGAGAGGCTCCGACCGCACAGTCTCTTGATCAATATTGATGGAATGGGTATTACGAGAGTTGATCTACCGTGAGCTCAGAGAGGCTAAACCCTAGAAGATAGCCTATGGTATGATTGTTGTTCGTCCTATGGACTAAAACTCTCCAGTTTATATAGACACCGGAGAGGGCTAGGGTTACACAGAGTCGGTTACAATGGCCCCCCCCCCCCCCCCCCCCCCCCCCCCCCCCCCCCCCCCCCCCCCCCCCCCCCCCCCCCCCCCCCCCCCCCCCCCCCCCCCCCCCCCCCCCCCCCCCCCCCCCCCCCCCCCCCCCCCCCCCCCCCCCCCCCCCCCCCCCCCCCCCCCCCCCCCCCCCCCCCCCCCCCCCCCCCCCCCCCCCCCCCCCCCCCCCCCCCCCCCCCCCCCCCCCCCCCCCCCCCCCCCCCCCCCCCCCCCCCCCCCCCCCCCCCCCCCCCCCCCCCCCCCCCCCCCCCCCCCCCCCCCCCCCCCCCCCCCCCCCCCCCCCCCCCCCCCCCCCCCCCCCCCCCCCCCCCCCCCCCCCCCCCCCCCCCCCCCCCCCCCCCCCCCCCCCCCCCCCCCCCCCCCCCCCCCCCCCCCCCCCCCCCCCCCCCCCCCCCCCCCCCCCCCCCCCCCCCCCCCCCCCCCCCCCCCCCCCCCCCCCCCCCCCCCCCCCCCCCCCCCCCCCCCCCCCCCCCCCCCCCAAGATTGTGGAGTTGAACCAAGGAGTTTGTACGGGCAAGAAGATCGCCTACTTCGTGAAGATCTACCCTAGTGAGACAAGTCCTTCGTGGGCGATGGCCATGGTGGAATAGACAAGGTTGCTTCTTTGTGGACCCTTCGTGGGTGGAGCCCTCCGTGGACTCGCGCAGCCGTTACCCTTCGTGGATTGAAGTCTCCATCAACGTGGATGTACGATAGCATCACCTATCGGAACCACGCCAAAAATCTCCGTGTCTCCAATTGCGTTTGCACACTCCAATCCCATCCCTTTACATTCTTGCAAATTGCATGTTTTACTTTCCGCTGCTCATATACTATTGTCATGCTTGCTTGATATGTATTGTGAATGTTTAAACTTATGCTTAAACTCCACCTTAACTTGGAGAAAGTAAAAACTGCTACTTTTTCTTACTAAGAGTCTATTCACCCCCCTCTAGACACCTTTTCTCGATCCTTTCAATTGGTATCAGAGCTTTGATCTCCATTACTTTGGTTTAATCACCATTGGAGGAAGATGGATGAGTCTACGTTGGGGAGTCTTAGACATAGAGTGCCTATACTTGATGGAGAGTTCTTTCATGAGTGGAAAAATGAGATGCTTGAGTTTTTCAATGAATATCATTTGAGCAAGTACATTACTACCCCTTATGCTCGCCTTGTTGACCCCTTGCATCCTACCCTTGATGAATCTATTGACATAATCCGCAATCTTAGAACTATCAATCTTATCACTAGAGGATTACCTAGAAACTTGATTGCTAGCTTGCCTGCTCTTGATTGTGCCTACACCATATGGAGATTTCTTGAGGAAAGATTTCCAAATTATTCCTTGCAAAATCTAGATGAGATTCTTCATAAGTCAATTGCCTCGAATAGAATGAGTACTAGTGATCCTAAGTTTGGTGATTGTCTATTTGAGCTTTGTGACCTCATGCGTGCCAAAGGAGAAGTTGGAATCATTAGCAATATCATCTCCGAAGCCATTAGAATTCATAAAGATGATTATTGTGATGATCATTTATCTAATGAATCACTCTCTCTAGGAATTGATCCATCACAAGACAATGTTGAACATGGATACTATGATGAGGACGATGATAGTGACTTTGATCTCGATAAGTCTATGAGACACTTTGGTCTTATGGCAAATCTTCGCGGCTACATGGCTGGAGGAAAGGAATGGGTTCTTGATAGTGGATGTACCGATCACATGACCGGAGACAAGGATATGTTTCGTGAGCTTGCTGAAAACGACGGCCCTTGAAAGTATGTCACCTTTGGTGATAACTCAAAGGGTAAGGTGGTTGGCCTTGGTAAGGTGGCCATCTCACATGATAGCTCCATACAAAATGTTATGCTCGTTGAATCTCTTGGCTACAATTTACTTTCCGTATCTAGACTTGCTGACTTTGGTTTCAATGTCTTGTTCACTGAAGTAGATTGCCAAGTGTTTCGTAGAGACAATCATAAAATGGTCTTTACCGGTATACGTAGAGGTGATCTATACATTGTTGATTTCACTAAAAAGGCTCAACCTAGAACTTGCTTAATTGCTAAATCCTCTAAAGGCTGGTTGTGGCATAGAAGGTTAGGTCATGTGGGCATGCGAAATCTTGATAAGGTTATAAAAGGTGATCATATCCTTGGAGTAAAAGGTGTTATATTTGACAAGGATAGATTATGCAGTGCTTGTCAAGCAGGAAAACAGGTTGGAGGGAGCCATCCGTGAAGAACATCATGGCCACGAGAAGACCGCTCGAGCTACTTCATATGGATCTCTTTGGTCCCAATGCCTACAAAAGTCTCGGTGGTAACTCGTTCGGTTTAGTCATTGTTGATGATTTTTCAAGATTTACGTGTGTGTTCTTTCTTGATGATAAATCACAGGTCCAAAAGATCTTCAAGAACTTCGCAAGGAAGGCCCAAAATCAATTTGAAGTGAAGATCAAGAAGGTTCGCAGCGGCAATGGAACGGAGTTCAAGAACGCAAATGTGGATACCTTTCTTGACGAAGAAGGGATTTCACATGAGTTCTCGGCTACGTACACGCCTCAACAAAATGGAGTTGTTGAGAGGAAGAACCGAACTCTTATTGAGATGGCAAGAACGATGCTTGATGAGTACAAGACACCAAAACACTTTTGGGCAGAAGCGGTTGAGACAGCTTGGCATGCAACAAATCGCTTGTATCTTCACAAGCTACTCGGCAAGACGGCATACGAGCTTCTCACCGGTAACAAACCCCAAGTTGGATACTTTCGAGTATTCGGCTCAAAGTGCTACATTCTTAATAAGCATCGTTGTTCTAAATTTGCTCCTAAATCTCATGAAGGTTTCCTACTTGGTTATGGCTCAAACTCTCACACTTACCATGTCTACAACAATTTCACCCGAAAGATTGAAAAGACGGTAGATGTGAAGTTTGATGAATCTAATGGCTCGCAAGTAGAGCAATTGCCAATTGATGTAGGAGACAAAGACCCTTTGGAAGCAATCCAAGACTTGTCTATTGGCAAGATCCGTCCAACGGAGGTGAAGGAGAGTACCTCGTCTGTTCAAGTGGAAGCTTCTACCTCACGACAAGGAGAACCAAGAGTTGATACGGAAGCATCCACAAGTGGGACACATCAAGAAGAAGGAAACGAGGAAGTACACCAAGATGAACCTCATCAACCTCATTCTCCACCTCGACAAGAGAACGACAACGTCAACGATGAAGAAGGCCAAGAGGAAGAACAAGATGATGAAGAAGATGTTCCACCCCGAACCAAGCAAAACCTCTCACGAGTTCGAGCAAGAGTCACAAGAGACCATCCCGTCGAACAAATCTACAATGATATACAACCCGGGAGAATCACTCGCTCAAAAACTCGTTTGGCTAATTTTTGTGAACATTATTCATTCATCTCTAGCATTGAACCTATGAAGGTTGAAGAAGTATTGGAAGATCCGGATTGGATAAATGCCATGCATGAAGAGCTACACAACTTTGAGAGAAACCAAGTGTGAACATTGGTCGAGAAGCCCGACAACAACCACAACATCATCGGTACCAAATGGGTATTTTGCAACAAGCAAGATGAAGATGGACAAGTTGTTCGCAACAAAGCATGTCTCGTCGTCCAAGGCTACACTCAAGTCGAAGGTATGGACTATGGTGAGACATATGCCCCCGTTGCTAGACTTGAGTCCATACGCATCTTACTTGCCTATGCTAATCACCATGATATTACCTTGTACCAAATGGACATTAAAAGTGCTTTTCTAAATGGTGAAATTGAGGAGGAAGTTTATGTTAAACAACCTCCCGGCTTTATCAATCCTAAGAAACCTGATCATGTTTACAAACTTCACAAAGCTCTTTATGGTCTTAAACAAGCTCCTAGAGCATGGTATAAATGCTTGACCAAGTTCCTTATTGAAAAAGGCTTTGAGATTGGAAAAATCGATTCTACTCTTTTTACTAAAAGGGTTAATGGAGAATTATTTGTGTGCCAAATTTATGTTGATGATATCATATTTGGCTCGACTAACCCTCATTTTAGTGAAAAGTTTGGGAAGCTAATGTTGGAGAAATTTGAGATGTCTATCATGAGTGAACTCAAATTCTTTCTTGGTTTGCAAATCAAGCAAACTAAGGAAGATACCTTTGTCTCTCAAACAAAGTATACCAAGAACTTATTCAAGAAGTTCAATATGCAAGAATGCAAATGTATGAATATACCCATGCCTACTAGTGGACATCTTGACTTGACTAAAAATGGTGAACCGGTTGATCAAAAAGTTTACCGCTCTATGATTGGTTCATTGTTATATCTATGTGCCTCCCGTCCCGATATTATGCTAAGTGTGTGCATGTGTGCACGATATCAAGCGGCCCCTAAAGAATGTCATCTTAAGGCTGTGAAAAGGATAGTGAGATACTTAATTCACACACCAAATTTTGGCATTTGGTATCCTAAGAGATCTTCTTTTGATCTTGTTGGCTACTCCGATTCGGACTATGCCGGTGACAAGGTTGATAGAAAATCCACTTCGGGTACTTATAAATTTCTTGGTAGATCTCTTGTGTCTTGGTCCTCCAAGAAACAAAACTTGGTATCCTTATCCACCGCCGAAGCGGAATACATTGCCGCAGGTTCATGTTGTGCCCAATTACTTTGGATGACCCAAACTCTTTAAGATTATGGGATCTATGTGAAACATGTTCCTTTGCTTTGTGACAATGAAAGTGCCATTAAGATTGCTCATAATCCCGTGCAACATTCTCGAACTAAGCATATTAAAGTTCGTCATCATTTCATTCGAGATCATGTTGCTAAAGGAGACATTGATCTTAAGCATTCCGTACCGATAAGCAATTAGCGAATATATTCACCAAACCGCTTGATGAGAAAGTATTTTGCCGTTTGAGAGGTGAATTGAACATCATTGATGCTTCAAACTTGGAGTAGAAACTCCATCTGGATACATGCAAGGCATGAGCCTATGACTAATCCTTGATATCCCTTTTATGATGATATTCATATGTCTTGAATATACTTGCACCCTTGCATGCTATCTAACCCTTGTAGGTACTTGGATGAATCTAAACCTATGGGATTGTAACTCACTCACATCTTGAGCAATCTCTACTTTACCAAGTCTCTACAATACGGTGGATGAAGACAAGGAAGCATGAAACCCTTCAAACAGATCCTTTGACAATTTCTATATATCAAAATTCTTTTGGTATTATACTTCATGTTTGTCATTTTGGATGCACAAGTGCTATTCCTTGCAAAACTAACCCATGTAGGTAGATGAACTCAAATTACAAGTGGTGCTCCCAACTCTTGATGAGCTACATTGATGTGAACTGGGGCCCGATCTTTCGATGAGAGGGAGATAACTATGATTTTGGGTGGGATTTGACCCTCACGATCCGGCTACCAACCGTACAGGGAGAACCGTACACGACTGATATCCACGGCAATCGCTGAACCAACTCCATGGCGTTATCGACCGAACTAACGGCGCGATCGACCTATCCACGAAGGATTTTTTCTGCAAGCAAATCGAAGAACATGCAAGAAAATAATAGCCAAGCAATCTGAAATTGCGGATATGCTAGATGAATAAATCTCACAAGTTGGGGTTCTGATAGGATGTCTTGACGGTCGCACTAGCCGCTACGAGCACGCTCGCTGGTGACTTTCACATCCGCGGTGAGACCCTCAAGTGTGGGTTGATCCTGTGCCATTATTAGCGAAAGAGAAAAAAACACAGTGTATAATCCCTATCAACTAACAGGATGTGGTGGACAAAATTCTCTCACACTCAAACTTAGTATCAAAGTCTTACTTGTTCTTACCAATGCAACAGGTGGCAATCGGCGCGTTGGTGTTGGCTTCAAACTACCGATGAAGATTGGATGGAGCGATAACCAGGAATCAGTAGAGCCGGAACCTGTACTTATTGGTAGAAAAAACTGTAGCTTGGCAAAGGCTTCTCAACTCATAATATTAGTGGCACAATTTAGCAAAAAGCAATGCAAGTTGAATAATTGCTCAAACTCCTAACTAGTGCAGGTAGTCGACTAGTAAGAGATAAAACAATCTAAGCCCAGATACTGAATCAAGGGAGTGAAAACCGAATGAAAATATGTGACAGCTAAGTAGCTAGATATAAGTGAAGTACAAACGAGTGTATGACAAAGCTCGAAAAGATATAATAGATGGAGTGGCAAGCACAGCAAAAATAATGTCCAGAGGAGCTAATAGAATAAAGCAGTCCAAAAAAGATGCTAGCCGGCCTGATTTTTTTTCTCAACTTTTTTTTTGCTCTTTTTTCTTCTCTGTTTTTTTTTTGCCTTTTTTTCTTTCTCTTTTCTTTCTTTTTTTTTTCTTTCTCCATGCCGTTACCAGACAAGTATACAGATGATGAGGAGAGTGGGAAATAACAATGGTACAGAATCGATTGCTACTTGAGACTATATGAGATCAATGGGGTACGTGTGACAAGAGAACTCCAACCTTGCTATAATCAAGTAGCAGCACACATGCACAAATAGACAGCGGCGCTGGAGGCCACAGGGAACAGCGGCGCTGGTTGCCAGGGACACAGGTGTCTAGGGTAAAGCGTGGTGCAAGCGGACGACGCGAAAAAAAAGAAAAAGATACGCGGCAGGCGGATGGACGAGTATGGTGGACACGTAACCAACAAATATTTGTTCTCCCAATGAACAGCCAACTCACGGCGGACAAAAACACAAGTGTGATCTAGTAGATAACTTTTTCCTCGGACTAATCTAGACCAGCACTAGTATTAGATGAATGTAACCAAAAATTTAACTACACAAATACTAAGATGCAAAAATTGCTAAAGGCTAAAAAGATAGGTGCAGTGGATGAACTAATCTAATTTTTTTTTTGGCTTTTTTGTGGGTTGTAGGACTGAAAAACAATCTAACCTAATAAAACTGTAAATCTCTCACCGATGAACCTGAAAACTGATACCACTTGATGTGAACTGGGGCCCGATCTTTCGATGAGAGGGAGATAACTACGATTTTGGGTGGGATTTGACCCTCACGATCCGGCTACCAACCGTACAGGGAGAACCGTACACGACTGATATCCACGGCAATCGCTGAACCAACTCCACGGCGTTATCGACCGAAACAACGACGCGATCGACCTATCCACGAAGGATTTTTCCTGCAAGCAAATCGAAGAACATGCAAGAAAATAATAGCCAAGCAATCTGAAATTGCGGATATGCTAGATGAATAAATCTCACAAGTTGGGGTTCTGATAGGATGTCTTGACGGTCGCACTAGCCGCTACGAGCGAAGCCAAATAAAAGTAGCAATAGCTAAGCTTCTCTAAACAAAACCCAAGTCTAAACCCTAAGACGTAGCTAGCTATTTATTAAAGATGTATGACGGTGCTGGAACACGTGTAGATCCCTTGTACGGACGTAGATGCGTAACCCGTCCGATGTCTTGTTGGTGTTCGCCAGCCCCTGTGCCTATGGGCCGTGCACGCACGGTAACTGCACCAGGGATGGCCCATGGTTTCTCGTCCGCGTGGCGTGTGTGCTGGCTGCAACCAAAAATCCTCCCGAACCACGTATGTGTGAGATCACGTATAGGCCTTGATTGCATGCACATGTGGGCTCCATTGCTTGACTTGATTGCATGCATCTGGACGTGCATGCATAGAATGGCCATGACACCCATGAAGGCAATCGTATGCATCTGTTTGGTTCAGGTAAACTTCGACTTGTTCAGTATGATCTCGCCTTCCAATCCGTAATTGGTATACGTCTTCGATAATTCTGCATAAGACACATAAAATGTGTAATATTTTTGTTTCCAATAGAAAACCAAATAATTGAATATTTGTTATTAGAAATCACCTGAAAACTATGTCGTGTAATGTTTTTAGATGTATCAATGGTAGCTATGTCCACATCATACATCAACCTTGAGCATCCCACACAAGTTCAACTACATGATCAAGTTCAACACCACCACCCAAGATATGTTATTTCATCTTAGAAAAGCTTTACCCCAAGACATGGGTCAAAAGAGCTCAACAAGATGTGAATACATCAAGATGCTTAAACGAAAAATGGTAACCCCATTTTGAGTTTAAACGATGAGTATGGCCTATGATCAAGTGATCTCACTTGACTCCTAAGTCAATATACTCTAACATAGGTGACTTTGTCGCCGACCAATTCTAGATGAAGTTCTCTGGTGTGTTTCTGTGTTCTTGCATTTGTTCCTTGCATATTTGTTCCCCTTCTTTTTAAAAAAAAACCTTCATCTAGATTTCTTTAATTTTTGTTCTGCATTCTCTGCATCCAATTCATTGCAAATCCTTTAGTTAATTCCCTGCATATCCTTGTGAGATCTTATTTGCCTAGTGAGCTGAGATGACAACTGCTCCTTCTCTGCGTTGGACTCGGACACACTGGACTGTCACATTCGGTCAAACCGAATTATCTCGGTGCCACCGAAGAAAGCAACTCGGTGTTACCGATTTCTTTGAAGAGAAGACAATTTGTCATTTGCTTCTGCAGATTTTGTTCCAGCTCCACTTGATGATTCTTATCCTCTACCAGCATCTCATATTACCTGCTGTTTTGTTATGTGGCTCAAGGATCAAACCTATTTTGACTCACACTCCAGAAGATCCCTTCTTGAAAATTGATGTCAAAGGGGGAGAGAGAGCTCACATCAAAGCTTAATCACATCAAAAAGGGGAGAGAGATAATCACATCAAAGACCCCAGATGCTTGGCATTCAAAGAGGAGAGAAGTCACATGTCTTTAGAGGGGAGAGACATGTTTGTGTTTGTGTGTTTGTTTGCATTTGCTCTGATTTTCTGTTCCATATCTTCTCCCAGTATCCCATATAAGATTCAGGGGGAGCAAGACATCTAAGGGAAGGAAATCTTTGAATTCATTGCATATATTTACCTTTTGGGGACATGTCTACACTCAAATAGAGTACCTAGTACTCACTCTCTACATGTCATCTCAATCTTGGTACTCTTGTGGTTTGCTGTTCTTGCTCTGTTTAGTAGATGTTTCTGTGTTATCTAATCTTTTTTACTCAGGTTCATCTCTTCCAAAGCTAGCTCAAGACCACAAGGTAAGTATATGCATCACACTCATGTGCATGAGGATCTCTTGCTGATGTACATATTGTTTGCAAGAAGGACTCATGAACATGGAGGTACATTTCCCACATTCACACCTTTTGCTCTGATGCATATAGTCAAGATACATGTAACTCATTGATTGCTCTTTCATGATTATGCATTCACATGCTCTTAAAATTCTATGATCACATGACTGCATACATATAGGGGGAGCCTATGCATGTTACATGTCCTTCCAAAGCTTTCCTTTTTATTCACTATATCTTTATCTAAAACTTTGATGTATGTTGTCATCAATTACCAAAAAGGGGGAGATTGAAAGCACAAGTGCTCACTGGGTGGTTTTGGTAATTAATGTCAACGTATCTTTTGTTGGACTAATACTTTCACCTAGTATATTTCAGATAAGTTCAACAGTGGAGTGACATGGATAAGAGGATGTGGAACCCCTTCAAGATACAAAGGACAAAGGATTGGCTCAAGCTCAAAGCTCAGGACTCTACATTTTCTATTTTAGTGATCCAAGATCACATTGAGTCCATAAGAAAGCCAATACTATTAAAAGGGGATGAGGTGTTGCTTAATGGCTTGCTTGCTCAAAATGCTTAGTGATATGCTCCAAAGCCCTCAACCACTTTCTCATATCCACATATGTCCCAAACCAAAAGTCAAACTCGGCCCCACCGAAACATTCTATCCGGCACCACCGAGTTCATTTGACATAGGCAGTGCCAGAAACCCTAGTCACTTCGGTCTCACCGATAGGGATCTCGGTCTCACCGAGATGGGATTGCAAACTCTTTGTTTCCCTTCGTAATGTTTCGGTCTCACCGAGATTAGCGATCGGTACCACCGAGTTCGCAATGCAAACTCTCTGTTTTTCCTTCGTAACATTTCGGTCTCACCGAAATGAGCGGATCGGTCCCACCGAGTTTGCCTGACCAACTCTCTGGTTAGTTTATTACCAAAATCGGTCCCACCGAGTTTGTGTAATCGGTCTCACCGAGATTACGTTATGCCCTAACCCTAATGAAATCGGTCCCACCGAGTTGATCGTGTCGGTCCCACCGAAAATCCTAACGTTCACATTTTGAACTAAATTGGTCCGACCGAGTTTCATGATCCGGTCGCACCGAGTTTGGTGATTTGTGTGTAATGGTTAGATTTTGTGTGGAGGCTATATATACCCCTCCACCCTCTCTTCATTCATGGAGAAAGCCATCAGAACAAGCCTACACTTCCAACATACATTTTTTGAGAGAGAACCACCTACTCATGTGTTGAGACCAAGATATTCCATTCCAATCATATGAATCTTGATCTCTAGCCTTCCCCAAGTTGTCTTCCACTCAAATTATCTTTCCACCAAATTCAAATCCATGAGAGAGAGTTGAGTGTTGGGGAGACTATCATTTGAAGCACAAGAGCAAGGAGTTCATCATCAACACACCATCTATTACCTTTCGGAGAGTGGTGTCTCCTAGATTGGTTAGATGTCACTTGGGAGCCTCCGTCAAGATTGTGGAGTTGAATCAAGGAGTTTGTACGGGCAAGGAGATCGCCTACTTCGTGAAGATCTGCCCTAGTGAGGCAAGTCCTTCGTGGGCGATGGCCATGGTGGAATAGACAAGGTTGCTTCTTCGTGGACCCTTCGTGGGTGGAGCCCTCCGTGAACTCGCACAGCCGTTACCCTTCGTGGGTTGAAGTCTCCATCAACGTGGATGTACGATAGCACCACCTATCGGAACCACGCCAAAAATCTCCGTGTCTCCAATTGTGTTTGCACACTCCAATCCCATCCCTTTACATTCTTGCAAATTGCATGCTTTACTTTCCGCTGCTCATATACTCTTGTCTTGCTTGCTTGATATGTATTGTGAATGTTTAAACTTATGCTTAAACTCCACCTTAACTTGAAGAAAGTTCAAACTGCTACTTTTTCTTGCTAAGAGTCTATTCACCCCCCTCTAGACACCTCTTCTCGATCCTTTCACTCGCCACTGCATCACTTCTCCTTAACATTAGACCCTGCCACCCACGGTGGAACTACGCACCTCACCATCTTCTCTTTGGTACGCCCCCATCTTATGATGGCTTGCGTATTTTTGGGTGCCTTTGCTATCCCAGCACTGCCGACACTGCTTCTCACAAGCTTGCACCTCGATCTGTCGCTTGCATCTTCATCGGCTACCCCTCCAACTCTAAGGGATATCGGTGCTACGATCCCGTCTCACACCGTGTGTTCACTTCCCGGCACGTTTACTTTGATGAGCATGTGTTTCCGTTTCACCAGGTACCCCCGGCTGTTCCTCCCGCAACTGGTGACGCGGGCTCCTCGACGCCTCTCCCAGGGCGCTCGCGCGCCTCTCTTGGCCCGCCCCTGGCTTTGAGGCGCGCCCCCCGCATGCGGCGCCTCCTACAGCCGCGGCGCTGGCGCCCCCGGCGCACCCGACGTTGGCGCCCGCGGCCCCCGCGGCGCCCCCGGTGCCCGCGCCCCCGACGTTGGCGCCCGCGGCCCCCTCGGCGCCTGTGGCCGGTCCGGTCACCCGCGCCCGTACGGGCGTTTTTCGCCCGAGCTCGCGCTACGCCTCGGATGACTACGTCCATGCGGCGTCCACCTCTGAGCCGTTGCCGTCCTCCGTTCGAGCCGCTCTTCGTGACCTGCTCTGGATGGCTGCGATGCAAGAGGAGTTTGACGCCCTGTTGCGCAACCGGACATGGCAGCTTGTTCCCCGTCCCCGGCACGCCAACGTGATTACCGGTAAGTGGGTCTTTAAACACAAGCTCCGTCCTGATGGTACCCTTGATCGCTACAAAGCGCGCTGGGTCGTTCGTGGCTTCCGACAGCGTGCTGGCATCGACTTCACTGACACCTTCGCTCCGGTCGTCAAGCCCGGCACGATACGCACGGTTCTCCACCTTGCGGTCTCCCGTGCTTGGCCGGTGCACCAGATGGACGTCTCCAACGCCTTCCTCCATGGTCACCTCGAGGAGCCGGTCTTCTGCCAGCAGCCCACCGGGTTTGTTGACCCGGCGCTTCCCGACCACGTGTGCCTGCTTTCGCGGTCCTTGTACGAACTCAAGCAGGCTCCGCGTGCTTGGTACCAGCGCTTCGCGGCGTTTCTCCACCAGCTTGGGTTCCGCTCTACCCGCTTGGACGCCTCGCTCTTCGTCTATCATCAGGGCTCTGACACGGCCTACTTGCTGCTCTATGTCGACGACATCATCCTGACGGCATGTACGGCTGGTCTCCTCAGTCAGCTCACGGCTCGTCTTCGCGCTGAGTTCGCCATCAAGGATTTGGGTCCTTTGCACTACTTTCTCGGTGTCGAGGTGGTGCGCCGTCCAGATGGCTTCTTCCTTCATCAGCGGAAGTACGCTCATGAGCTCCTCAAGCGCGCCGGCATGCTTAACTGCAAGCCCGCCGCTACGCCTGTTGATACGAAGGCCAAGCTCTCTGCCACGGATGGTTCTCCTGCTTCGGATGCTGCTTTCTATCGGTCTATCGTTGGTGCTCTCCAGTACCTCACTCTGACTCGACCGGAGATCCAGTATGCCGTGCAGCAGGTGTGTCTTCATATGCATGCTCCTCGCGACATTCATTGGGCTGCCGTCAAGCGGATTCTCCGCTATATCTGTGGCAATATGGATCTTGGCGTCACGCCTCCGCCGACACCGCCCTCACCGCCTACTCCAATGCAGACTGGGCGGGCTACCCTGACACTCGTCGCTCCACTTCGGGCTATTGTGTCTACCTTGGCCCCTCACTCATCTCGTGGTCGTTCAAGCGGCAGCCTACGGTCTCTCGTTCCAGTGCTGAGGCTGAGTATCGTGCGGTGGCCAACGCCGTCGCCGAGTGTTCGTGGCTTCGATAGCTGCTTCAGGAGCTCTCTTGCCCTGTTGACCGTGCCACGGTGGTCTACTGCGACAACGTCTCGGCGGTCTACCTCTCCGCTAACCCGGTGCATCATCGACGGACCAAGCATATTGAGTTGGATATTCATTTTGTTCGGGAACAGGTGGCCCTTGGCCATATTCGTGTTTTACACGTCCTCACTTCCCAACAATTTGCAGATATCATGACCAAGGGCTTGCCTACGGCGTCATTTGAGGAGTTCCGGTCCAGTCTTTGCGTCAGCCGCGGTGCTGCTTCGACTGCGGGGGGTGTTGAGTATATGTGTTATGTGCATATTGTGTATTGGGCCCGCCTCCTAGTTCCTTGTATAGTTGAGGTTCGTGACCCACCTTTGTACATCATATATACGTGCCTATGCACGAGAGCAATACATCGTGCAATTCACATATTCTATAAACCTAAGCCATTTTTCACAGAGAAGGCAATACGTACAATATCAAGTGTAAACGTAACACTGGACATTTCGTTAGTTTTAGGGTAGGCATCCGTCAGTTCCCCCCACTCGAGCAGAGCGGTGGACCAATCCCACGGAGTGACGCGGCCGACTGCTACGACTACTAACTAGTCCGCGTAGAGCATGGTTAATAGTATAGCCAGCTGCTGGCTATATGGACATGTCATGTCACCAAGAGTTAGCATTATTAATTGGTCATACAATAGAGCGGGCTATAAGGTTGGCTATAAGTTCATCATTTTTTTCACTTTCTCTCTATCTCTTTCCTCTCATTAAATGTGTTTGCCTAGGAGCACGCGTATAGCCTGGCTCTTGCATGAGAGCCCACTCTTTCACTTTTTTTCTTGTCTCTCTCCTTCACATAGACAAAAATGCCATGTAAACGGGCTTATAACCCACTATTGTACTTGCTCGTAGAGAGGCCCGAGAGCGGAAAAGCCTTGGGTGCCATGATTTGCGCATAGAGGACCCTGCACGAAAAGTACTCACCTTTTTACGGTGGTAGAGGCATGGTAGCCTCGAGTGTGTACGTGCAGCGGATTTTTTTAATAAATAAATAGTCCTCCCACTCAGTCTATGCTACTACGAGGGTCGTGCCTAGGATTGTCTGCGGGTGGAGGACACCCCGTATGAGCCCCATACATCTCCTTTTAGTAGGCGTTGAAGAAGAAAAAAAGCTTCATGCCTCATAGCATCCTCTTTCCACATCAGTCCTGGAGGCTCATTTGCGTGTGTTCGTGTGTAGCTGTTTCGTGTCGTGTGGGGAACCGTCGGCCGCCGTGCAACGGCAACGGTGATCCCTCCATGTCATTTTCCGTATCAAAGACGACTGCCTTGCAATGGCGGAGGTACTGCGATTTACTGTATTAAAGCTTATAAAAAGAAAAGGTAATCAAACTCCTTTCTTTTGCGGCGGCACGACCTTGAAACGTTCAATTGTTCCTGAAATGGCGGCAGCATCAGATTCGTTTTGTACTGTGATATAATGGGTTTGGCCGCATCAGCGTGGCTCCCGAGAAGAAGTAGACCCTGCGTCTGCATAGCCGCGCGCGTACCATACCAGAAGAACAATGTACGCAAGCAGAGAACAGCACTGGAGGTGGCGGGGTCAACCCTCCTTGGCCGGGGTGGGCTCCGTCTCCACATTCCATTTCTCTCTCCCGGATCTCATTATCATCATTAACAAAATCAGAACACAGCAACCAACCAACATGGAGCACGAGACGGCCAGACGGCGGATGGTAGTGGTAGTGGTAGTGGATACTCTGCAGCCTGGCAGAAAATCGGGCAGAGAATTTTAAATCCGTCAGTAGCCTTTCGCCCTCGGCCTCCCTTTTCGCCGACGACCAGGATGACGGTACTAGGTCAGCGGACAGCGGAGCTCAAGCTTTGAAGGCACAACAGTGGAAGCCGTGCGTGAATCGTCTCTCGTCGAGGACACTGACGCCGCGGGCCGACCATGACCCCCTGTAGTGGTGGTAATAAATGAAAGACTGTTGCTTTTGCTTTTTTACTCCACCAGAAGTACAGTACTGTTTTTTTCTCTCTCGGCCAGAAGTCAAAGGCTCGGACTGTTAAACAACTGCTGCCCTTCTTGACCTGATAATTCATGTTTGTAGTTTAGCTCGTGGCGCCACGCTGCTGGGCGCTGGCAATGCTAAGCCTAAATAAAGCTAGCGCGCGTCCATTTTGTTCAGTCAAGCAAGCTGGTGCTGTTGAGGATTTGGTTGTTGGGTCTGTGATTGGGGCTTGATTGATTGGTGATGGATCATTGGCGCTTACCCACGCTTTTGCGGAGTATGTCTTCCGCTCTAGAGGTTAGGGCGGCCATAGCTCGTAGCTTCGGGAATGTTTTATGCTAATTTGTCACATGCAAAAACGATCTATTATGATTTACCGGTTCTTCTTGTATTTTGTGTCAAATTTTGGCCATATATTTGACTAGTAAAATATAGTTGTATGTCACAAAATTTATATTGCTCCATGGTTCCGTACCTAAACATATAAACATATAGATGCATCACACAAAGGTTCATCACCTTCAAAAAAATCTAAACCTAGAAAATATGAAGATTTTTCTTAACATGAACATATGAATTAGGGTTCATTATGTGGTCAATAAATAAATAAATATATCAAGATGCAATCACCAAGGTTCATCATATCAATTAGGGTTCATCATGATTTTTTTTAACATGAACATGATTTTTTTAACATGAATATGAATTAGGGTTCATCATATCAACATGCATCATCACATCTAAATAAATTCCACCAACATGCATCATATTAAAAAAATTGACTCAAACTAAATCATTCCTAAGCTAAAAAAAAATTAAATCTAGTTCAAAAAGGGGAGTGATTTGACTCAAACTAATTGGAGGGATCGGAGGAGCTTACTTTTCTCTTTTCGGGGCCATCTCGATCCGCAAAATCGGTGAAGAAATGAAGAAGATCCGGGGGGCCCCCCCCCCCCCCCCCCCCCCCCCCCCCCCCCCCCCCCGGCTGAGTGGGGGATAAGGGGGTGGGGCGGGCATCCCGTGGCATATAAATCTTTGTTTTGTCCTACCGCCAAAGGGAATGGCTGTAGGGTTTACAGACCTACCGCCGCGATGGTTGGCAGTAAGGTGTGCAACCCTACCGCTGTTCGAGTGGCATTTTTGGTCACAGAACGCAGGCGCGTGGGGGGAGGCCCCCTACCGCCGGAGGCTATGGCGGTAGGGTGTGCAACCCTACCGCTGTTCGGGTGGCATTTTTGGTCACAGAACGCAGGCGCGTGGGGGGGAGGCCCCCTACCGCCGGATTCTATGGCGGTAGGGTGTGCAACCCTACCGCCGTGAAGCCTGGCGGTAGGTCCTGATCCTAGTGCATTTTTTGCACCTAACTTGTATTGTCTTCAACTTTTTGCACATAACAATTTCAATAGGGCATTGTTCCCACAGCAGTCTGGAAACACTACCTCCGTGAGAAGATACCAAAGGTAGGCCCTGGCGTACTACTCCACCACCTGGGGTTCGGCACCTTCCGGGCACTTGCTCCGGTACTTGAGGAGCCAGGGCAGCGGTACGCCGGAAGTCCAATTATTCTTAGTGGGGGGCAATCGCCGATGAGGGCGAGAACCCTATCGTGCCAGTTCTTCCTCTCCACTCGTCCTGTGAGAGCACGACCCTCGAGCGGTAGGGCAGTAATCATCCCCCAATCCTGGAGGGTCACGGTCATCTCCCCACATGGAAGATGGAAGCTGTGCGTCTCTGGCCGCCACCGGTCGATCAAAGCCGTGAGAGCTGAGTGGACGAGCGTCGGCGGCTTCCGCTTGAACTGCAAGACAAAACCCAATAGTCGGGCTCTCCTGTAGAATGGTGCGTACCGCTCGTCGTACTCCATCTTAACGGTCGTCTTATGAGCCCTCATCCGCAGTGGCGGGAGCATCTGTGAAAATCAAGAACCAAAGCATAATTAGCATAGACATAATAGTTAGCAACTTGTTTTCATCAATTCGAAAAGATTTGGTTTAAGAATGGTAATTACCACTCCATTCTCAATGAAACGGGCACGGTGACCCTTGTCGAACTTAGTGTCAAGCATGGTGTACTTAATGCCGATGTCGTCCACAAGAGGTGGCCTCCTAAAAAAATTGCATAAACATAAGCATAAGCATATCTTTAGAATTTTTAACATGAACTAGGGTTCATCATGAACTAGGAAACATATAGATGCATCACAAAGGTTCATCAAGGTTCAAATGCATCATATCATATCTTATTTCTCCAACAACATCCAACATGCATCATGTCATATTTTTTTCAAAAACAAAAAACATGAACTAGGGTTCATGTTGAGGGGTTCACCATTTTTACCCCGACAAAATCCACTACTTGCATCATATAACATCCACTACATGCAACAAATATCTCCAATATTCATCATATAATAATTTTTTTGATAACAAAAAAGTATGATCTAGGTTCATCTTGAGGGTTCAACATTTTTTCTTCAACTACATCCACTACTTGCATCATAGCATATGAACATGCATCATCATATCACAATAAATGCCTCCAACATGCATCATATCAAAAAAAAAACCTTCAAATCAAATATGAACTAGGGTTCATCTTCACACAACCATACCAACTAGTGACTAGAGTTCATATCTAACACAATATAACATCTAGAATCAACCTAAATCAATCCTAGGGTTCAAAAAAATTCAATCTAGTTCAAAAAGGGAGTGATTTGAATTGAATAATGCGACAAATCGGAAGCTATTTGACTCAAACAAATTGGAGGGATCGGAGGAGCCCCCCCCCCCCCCCCCCCCCCCCCCCCCCCCCCCCCCCCCCCCCCCCCCCCCCCCCCCCCCCCCCCCCCCCCCCCCCCCCCCCCCCCCCCCCGTTGAAGGGGGTGGGGTGGGCGCCGCACCAAATAACTATTCGCACCCTACCGCCAGGATCCCTGGCGGTAGGATCAGACAACCTACCGCCAGGACCTGCAGCGGTAGGGTGCGACGGAGGGGGGACGGCGTCAGTTTGCGTGCTGACGTGGACTAGTTTGCTACCGCCGAGCCTCTTGGCGGTAGCCTATGTAACCCTACCGCCGGGCCCTTTGGCGGTAGGAAAAAGGGTCAGATTTCAAAAATAAATGAAACAGGGGTTAGATCTCGATTTTGTTTGACAAAAGGGTCAAAACACGAAATTTAGCCTCTCCTAGTATCTGACCATCATAGTTTTACCAGAAGCAGCAGGAGCAGCAGCAGCAAGAAAGAGAAGTGTTGCACAGTATAATACTAGCAGCAGTACTAAATAAATACACAGCTGCAGCAGAGGCGCAGACAAAACTCCTAGCGCAGCAGGCAGGAGCCGCATGTTAGGGCCAGTTCTTTTCCCGGATTCTGGGAGAATCCGACCCTCCCCCAGCTTCTCCCAGAATCTTTTAGATTCTGGGATTTTACAATCGTAAAATCCCAGAATCTAAAAGATTCTGGGAGAAGCTGGGGGAGGGTCGGATTCTCCCAGAATCCGGGAAAAGAACTGGCCCTTAGTAGGGTCAACCGGCACCGGCACCGGCACCGGCAGGCAAGCAACAGCACTCGGCGCCGGCGTGCTATTCCCTCCTGCCACCACCACACGGCGCATCGTTGCCGCTGCCCCACAACCACATGTCGATCGATCATGGCTGCGTTCCCAGTTAAATTTACAGACAGACATTCTTTTCTAAGAGTTTTACCACTATGTTATGGGCTTGGCGCCAAAATAGGATCAGCGCTACTTGTGGACTCAGCCACTCAGGGAGCGTTGGTCGTCAGAGTCACAGTCACAGGGAAAGGGACATGGAGGAGAAAACAAAGACACCCATCACGTGCAATCGTCGATGATGATGATGACAGCATGGAGAGCCGGCTGGTTAGTTTATAATAACATGTACTCCCTCCGTTCCAAAATATAGTGCGTTCTCGGTTTCCGCGCTTTAACTTTGACCATAAATTTAACCAACAAAACCGACTGCGGCGGGAGCAAAAATTATATCAATGAATTCGTATTCAAAAAAAGTTTCAATTATATAATTTTTGATCCCGCCGCAATCGGTCTCGTTGGTTAAATTTATGGTCAAAGTTAAACCTCGAGAAGCGTGGGCACGCTATATTTTGGAACGGAGGGAGTATATATAATGATTTGGTGAGTATATATAGGTAATTAACGTTTGTACCGCTACCTGGCTGGTTATGTGCATACATCCGACGCTTTCTAAAGTATCTCTCTGGATGGGCGGCCAAGCTTCTTTCCCGCGGCGCTCGTCTCACTCTCATTTCCTCTAGTCTGGACGCCCTTGCTACTCACTTCATGTCTATCTTTAGAATCCCTAAGAAGATTATCAAAAAACTAGACGCCATCCGTAGATCCTTCTTTTGGGCCGCCGAGAAAACTTGCTCGGGGGCCAAATGCCTTATCGCTTGGAAAAACGTTTGCAAACCCAAAGCGGCGGGCGGCCTCGGTATAAAAAATCTGCTTCTCCAAAACAACTGCCTCCTCATGAAATTTGTCTTCAAACTTCTCCAAAAACCAGACCTGCCTTGGGTCAAATGGTTTTTCCAACACTACTCCCTTGACTTCGCATTTAAACCTCACAACCCCTTCTACCTCTGGAAAATCGTAAACCAACAACGGCACTGCCACCTTCTTCTGGCTAGACACTTGGCTTCTTTCCGCTCCACTCGCACAGATTTACCCACACCTCTTCTCCCACTCCACATCGCCCTCTGTCCTGGTGTCGGATGTCATGCTGAATGGGTTACTCGCTACTTTGCAGAACCGCCTAACCAATGTTGCTTCTGTAGAGCTTGCGTCTGTTTTGTCTTTGTTGCAGGATGTCATCACCAACGACGCGCCCAACGACAGGTCCCTCACCCACGGCTCCTCGTTCACCTCGAGGTGCGCTTACTCGTTGCTCTCCTCCGACCACGAGATAGATTTCAACGCTGAGCACATCTGGAGCTCCAACGCACCTATCAAGGTCAAGATCTTCGGCTGGCTTCTCTGTCGTGACAGGCTGAGCACGATGGCTAACTTGCATCGCAAGACCATTACCTCGGATTCGTCATGCCCTCGGTGCGCCCTCACGCTAGAGGACGCGACGCACCTAGCCATTCTCTGCCCACACGCGGCCCAGGTTTGGTCCCTCCTTGGACTGGACCCCCCTCACTCCATCGACCTCGTTTGGGCTACTCCTACGCCGGCGGGCCTCGACATCAACATTTGGCCCACCGTCGCCCTCGCCATCCTCTGGAAGTTGTGGGACTCCAGGAACGCTCGTGTCTTTCGCAACGAGATCCACTCACCCACTGATACTCTCCGTAATATCATCTCGGATTTTACGCTCTGGGCCTTTAGATTTAAGGACCCTGTTACGAGGGAGGCGGCCATGTCTTGGCGCCTATACCTCTCTTCTCGTTGTAACCACTGATGTAACCTGCCCTTTGGGCCTTTGAGTAATATATTCAGGTGGGCCCCCCCCCCCCCCCCCCCCCCCCCCCCCCCCCCCCCCCCCCCCCCCCCCCCCCCCCCCCCCCCCCCCCCCCCCCCCCCCCCCCCCCCCCCCCCCCCCCCCCCCCCCCCCCCCCCCCCCCCCCCCCCCCCCCCCCCCCCCCCCCCCCCCCCCCCGCAAACTCTTATCTGTTTCCTTCTTAATTAATGGATGAGGCAAAACTTTTGTCTCCGTTTAAAAAAAATATAGTTTACCAGAAGGAGCCGCAGCAGCAGCAGAAAGAGAAGTGTTGTACAGTATAATAGCAGTACGTACTAAATAAATTCTACACAACTGCAGCAGAGGCGCGGACAAAACGCCTAGCGCAGCAGACAGGAGCCGCATGTTAGTAGGGTCAACCGGCACCGGCAGCGGCAGTTGCCGGCGTGCTATTCCCTTCTGCCACCACCACACGGCGCATGTTTGCCGCTGCCCCACAAGCACATGTCGATCATGGCTGCATTCCTAGTTAATTTTACAGACATTCCTAGTTAAATTTACCACTATGTTATGGGCTTGGCGCCAAAATATGATCAGTGCTACTTGTGGACTCGGGGAGCGTTGGTCGTCACACTCACAGGGAAAGGGACATGGAGGAGAAAACAAAGACACCCATCACGTGCAATCGTCCATGATGATGATGACAGCATGGAGAGCCGGCTGGTTAGTTTATAATAACATGTATATATAATGATTGGGTAATGTTTGTACCACTACCTGGCTGGTTATGTGCATACATGTGAGGTGAGGTGGTGCAAGTAAGTAATTAACTTGTCAGGTTCCACTACTAGGGCTGCTGCTCAACTCATCATACCCAACCTCCCCTGAAAAATGAGCTTGGATCGTCCCACGGTAGTAAGAGCTCTGCCTGCTTGTTGCACCCGGTAACAACTTTGTGTGCTGTGTGTGTGCCATGTCATCTGGCGTTGCAGCACTGCGGCCTGCCCTGCCGTAGGTTCTCCCAGAGGCACAGCATCTGCCCCGGCGACTGGTAGTGCGCGGTGAGGTAGTCGTCGGCGCAGCCCGCCTGGCAGAACCGCGCGCCGTGGACGTACTCCACGCCGGCTGCCTTCGCCGTGCCACCGGCGTTGAACTGCCCCACCCACATGCCCACGCTCACGTCCTCCATCTTGAACAGCTGCCGTGCCAAAGCAAATGCAATCATTTGTTTGTTAATACAAGGTGATGTACTATGTATTGATGATTGATGCAGGGATACAACTTTTGGCTTTTCTGGTGTGGTGTGTCATGGGCCATCTTTTCAGCCCACGCATGATTGGGCTCCCGATTTTCGATCAGAATCGGCATCATTCACCAAACTTTAAACCAGGCCAGATGGTGCTTGGCTCTTGAGTGGTTGTGTGGAATGTGGAATGTGGAATGCAGTCACTACATGGGATCCCAATACCCAATGCCACTTGATATGATATGGAATGAACACAGAGGATGGGAGATGTTTTAGGTGCAGAGAGCTTACATTTAGCCTGCCCTTCTCCATCTCGTACGCGACGAAGCCCGCGATGTCGGAAGAAACAATGTAGCCAGCGCCGTCGGCGTAAGTCGGGTACGTATCCCTGGGCCACTCCTGGAATTTGAGCGGGGAATGTTACCAAAGAGGTCAGCACGGCAGCACAGGACGAAGTCAATAATGGCGCACCAATGATTGCGCTAACGACGAATGTAGTTAGCCAGCATGATTACATGAGACAATAACATATTCATGTGGACAACGCATACCAGTCGTTCATGTGGTTCTCATGTACTATTGTTTGGCACATCAAGAACATGAACACGCTGTCTGTTTTGCTAAATCCAGGAACTGTAGTAGGACTGGTAACGCATAAAACACGCTGTTCATGCAAGCAGTAAACGTCTGAAATTGACTCAGTCGACAAAAAGTTTGTACAACACCGGTTTGGTATCTTCTTTCTGATGAAATTTAATGCAGCTCCTATGTACTGGTTTGTCTTTCTGAGAGATACTGTTCATCGTTATGGATGTTGTCACGAGACGTGAGCATTAAATTACTTTTGATCACTTGAGTAAAAGAGACGCAAGTAGTCAATCTGTGTAATTTCAAGATAACATTTGCCGATGAGATTTGCAGAAACAGGAGAAAAATGCAGTAGTTCACTTCACCTCATAAGAGACAGCCCATTTTCCTTCTCGGAGCGGTCTGTGGTAGTAGTTCATGTTCCCCATATAGAAGCTTTTATCTTCTGGGATTTTCTTGATTTCAGCCATGACTGAATCAAGTCTAACAAAGGTATCATCATCGCACTTCATGACATACTTCGCAGAAACAACCCGAGCCTTCAAGGACAAAGTATATATAAATAAAAAGAACATTGGGATTGCATAAGAACTGTCTGAAAGGTAATTTAAATTCAGTGTGACAATGTTACATCCACCCCTTATGCTACATACCACATACTCGCAGATGGCAACAGTCTTCAGAACAACCAGGTCGTAGCTATCCACAAAAGGCACAATGATAATGTCGCCGAAGAAATCCGCTTCTTTCTTCAAATCTTCATTAACTTCCCTTCTTCCATTCTGCCCTGAAACATGGTTTCGTTATATATCTTTTCATGGGAAGAAGTTAAAGAAAACTACCGGAACTAAATGGCAGGACAATAGATTACCAAGGCGACAAAAAAGCGAGCCATGGTACTGGATGAATTTCGTATTGCAGACATCCATGATCTCCTCACAGCCATGCGCTCGGTGAAGTGGCTTCCTGCTGAAAGAATGCCTATGAACAGCTCTACAGGTTCTTCACGTAGAGGGGCTTTCAGTTCAGCCAGCAACTCCAGATTCCTTTGCAAGATGTTAGGATGGACCGCGGGTAATGTACCAGCAAACATTGATTCAACCTCAATATCACCATTTGCTTGCACCATAGCGACATCCTCGAGATCAAAGCCCTTGAAAGAACAAAAGTAATGCATGGGTGCATCAGCAAACCTAGCGAAATTACAGGTGGGGAGGAGCTGATATTCTTATTAAAGAAAAACATATATTAAATCAATTGAGATGCTAATCTACACCCAAACCATAGCAAAGATGTGCACAATTTCCAGCTAGGAAGTATAGAAGAACTCATCTTGGGACAATTGCAGAAGGAAACATTACTTACAACACGATAAGGAAAAGACGCGACATGCCTCCCGTCAACTTGAACATGATAACCTTCCAAGCCGGAGCTTATTGTTAGAGCAAACAATTCACCCTCCACAAAAGGATAAGGCCAATCTATCAAACCGCTGCTGCTCTGTCCAGCAACACGGTTACGCAGCAACATACTCTTCAATTCCTCAAGTGTGCCACCAGTGTTCCAGGTCCATTGCTCACATGTGACCAATCCATCAACTGCGACACAGGAAAGCAATATAAGAAAATCTCGCAACAATAACCAGCTAAGCTAGCACATGTTAAATATTTTCTCAGCTCAAATTATTAGTAGAGCTCTCTTATTAGTAATGTAAATACCAAATGGACGTCCGGTGGGAATCACCAGCCCTAAAGCATTTGCAAGGAATTTATCATCAGATCAGATCATCAAACAGATATCCCATCAAATGGATATCCATGGGGACCATGTAAATACCAAATATATTCGAACTATATAAGGAGAGGTCGGGCAGCAGTACCGCACATGTTATTGTCCTCTAGACTCTAGTCCTATTTTAGTTACCAAAGTCAAAGCAGAAAATGGATGAAATTTGCCATGAAACTTTGTCGGTATAAGTAATGACAGGGTTTGGACGATCTAGTAACGGTACAGCATCCACTGCTGATCACTAATCTACTTAGGTTTTTTAGATGATAAATGCAGTTGACAGCCACATGTCATCCGAGTCGGCCCAAAACTATCTGAAATATGATCTTGGGGGTTATGTGAAGCTTGGGAAGTTCAGGTTAAAAACAGCAGGTCTTGAAGTTCAAGGTTGAAAATTGATCATCTGCATAGTTCAGAATTTCAGAGTTCAAAATTGAGCATCTTGAAGTCCTCCTATCTATTCACGCGGAGGAGAGATATAAGCATTTAGCGGGCATCATACAGTGGGAAATGAGCATGAAGGCTGCCGTTAGAAAAACAAAGAAACTATCGCTGCCGTTAGAAAAACAAAGAAACTATCCAGATCCAAGGATGACCTATACTAAATGTGTCAATGTCACAAGTTCATTTTCCATATGATGCAATATTAACCGGTAAAAATGTAAGGTGTCTATATGGGTCCTCAACACAAATGAGGCAAGGAGGTAATTCTAAATTTTATCAAAACATAGAATTATTGGAACACAAGAAGACGTGTGATCTATATCAAGGCCAAATAGGTCTGCTAAACCTAACTCAGTGGTGAATGTACAATCCCACCAATCAGGTTCATGTCCTCGTGTATCTTCAAAGAAAATTACCTGACTCCTCCGTAAACAGTTATTTCGCAATACAGGTTCTTGGGCACATTCAATTGTTTCCCTGTTGGGAAAAACTGACATCCAGCAAAAATCCCTAGATCACTCCTCAAAACTCGAATACATTCGTAGTTCTCCCCTCTTGTTATTACCTCTGGAAATGTTGAAATGACACGGTGTACATCAATGCCAAGGGCCAAGGGCCATGGATCAAGATCAGTGGTATAGTTATCAAACATGGTGAGTGAGGATGCTACACTTTCCGAGGACAGGCTTTCGCCCTGCACAGGACAAATGCTACGAATCATTGAAATTTTCCAAAAGGAAGCTATGGCCGTTTCACCAAACATGGTACTACGATGGAGCCCCGATGAGATTAAGCACCGACCACGAAACATGACACTGAATGCAAATCATATGTACAGGCCACTTGGTTAATTACCATTTACCAGCACATATGCACTAGTGGTGGTACTAATATACATATAGCCTAGAGCATTAGAGCTCCCCAAAGATTGGTTGGTAATTAGTAGTAGTACAAACAACTGCAGTGATCCTGCTGTGCGTGTGTACTACTGCTACTGAAAATTTTAATATGTGTCACCGTGGAATGCAATCGGGAAGTGAAATTTGCAGGTGAAAATTGAGTGAGAGTATGCAGAGCAGGTGACGCACCGGACTCCCCGTCGGAGCGGCGCCAGCCCTCGCAGCGGAGCGCGGGGCCCCACTGGCCGCGGAAGCGGGTGTTGAGCTCGACGACGGGGCGGCCGCTCCAGTCGCCCCGGAGGCGCGGGTTGAGGTGGAGGATGGTGGTGGCGGCGTCCCCGTCCCCCGCGCCCCGCAGCTCCACCGCGAACTGCGCCAGGTCGCCGCCGGGCACGCGCCGCGGCCTGCCCACCACCGTGACGTGGGACCCCAGCGCCAGCCCGCATGGCAGGGCGAGGGCGCGGGGCGCGCCAGCGGCCGGGAGCGTGTCGGCGGACAGCGCGACGGAGGGCGGGCACCGCGGCGGCGCGGGGGACGGGGAGGGCGTCGCGGCGGAGCGGGAGGCGGGGGCGGAGAGGGCGTCGCGGAGGAGGCGCGCGCCGTCGCGGAACGCGCGGGCGGCCGCCGCGTGGAGCGGTGTGGCGGCATCCAGCGCGCGGACGTCGATCCGGGAGACGTCCAGGCGGAGGAGCGGGGAGGGGAGCCGTTGCCGCGTCCGCTCGGCGTGGGTGGCCTCGGCGGCGGTGACGGCGACGGAGACGGTGGTGGGGCCGAGGGGGCGGCCGGGGTAGCGGAGGGAGAGGGCGGCGGCGTAGAGGAGCGCGGCGGCGGGGAGCAGCAGCAACAGCGGCCGGAGCCCGCCGGCGGGGCGGCGCGGCCGGCGCATGTCTCGTCTCTGGGCCGGCTGCCTGCGTCGTGTCCCGCGGCTTCGTCGGTTCCGTTTGGAGCTTGCTCCGAGGAGGGAAAGGTTGGAACTTTCCCCGGGGTTTAAGACGGCAGGAGATTATTATGAGATACCCATTTCCTTCCCCGGTTTGCCCGCTGATGATACGGCGGGCGCACTGCCGTGGCGTGCGGCGTTTCTTTGGAGATTGTTAATGGCGCCGTTAATTGCCGCTGCTCTGCTCTTGTCTTGTGTGTGTGCGTGCACTCAAAAATGTTGCTTTTGGTTAAGAGGGCTAAGCATACATCGTACATGCACTTCCACATCTATATTTCTTTTAGGGACAGTTCCATATCTGTTGACACGTTGAAGATCGAGGTACGTAGTGGGGTTGATTGCACACAATTTCGGCAGTTATTTCCCATAAAGCAATCTCCCACCCAAAGTGTAGTTGCGATCGTAAGCACATAAGGCATATCAGGACGCAACTTGGGCACAGGATCTAGTCAGCACCAACGCCCCAGCTTTCTGCCCTCTTGTTCCCCTGCATATCTGCATGCAGCTAGCCAGGGTTAAGTTTGACAGCGAAATGGATTATGACAGTTCCATTTGTTTTCTACCCCCTCGGTATACAAATGTAAGCCTTTTCGCAGTCTAATCCTAAACTGGAAGGGTTGAGCGTGTTTTGCTGCGCCGTTGGCTCCTATGGTAGAAGGGCCCGACGCGTTTTGCTGCGTCCTTGGTGTTGTTGGATTTTCGTAAATTTCTTACCCACTCTGTTTCAAAATAGAAGGTATATTTTTTTTTTGGAAAAGCCAAACCTCTTTTAAGTTTGATCAAATTAGTAGAGAAGTCATAACATCGAATCAATATCATTAGATTCATCATGAAATCTCTATTATACTACCTAAAAGAAACGTAACGTTACCTCTCCCCTCTTACGCCCCCCCCCCCCCCCCCCCCCCCCCCCCCCCCCACGCTTCGTCCAACCCTCTCGTAAGAGCCCCTCCTACGCTTTCATTTTTGGCAATCAGATCAATCTTTGGTAGTAATTAATCTTTTCTTTGGCAATGCAATAAATTTCCGGACGACAATCAATTTCTTCTTTGGTAAGCATGGTAATACAATAAATTCATGCGAAGGAATCAATCACGGTAGGTAATCAAGCGAGGACCCCAGACGCCGCCTTCCTATTGTGCTCTATCCATGCCTCCCGTTCGTGGAGCCCTCCCTACGTTCCATTCCTCCTCTTCCATGGAGCGCCACCGCCACGTTTCCTATGCTTCCCCGGACTGGCGCCGCACCTCATCCCATCCCCTTTCCTATCTCTCCTAGAAATCATGATTTTGTGTGTGTGTCGGGGGGTTGTCAGGGCCCGATCTGAAGAACCGCAGGGCTACGCCGTCCTATGACGATGGTCAGAGATTCCAGCTGAGGCGCGCAAGGGCATGCTGGCCTTCGCGTGAAAGGGGAAGCAGAAGTTGACTGGAGACCTCAATGGTAGTGCAGCTTTTATCACCCAACGGCCTCATCTACCTTGTCTCTAACTCATCCCCATCGACCACAGACGCCGACAGGGGCAGAGATACGTCAACGCCATCGTGTGCTTCACTCTGCTCCCTCACCATGGCAAGCAGACGGAGCGCGTGGAGGCGCCACCTCGACACATCGTCGGACTGTCGAGGAAGTTCATCAGAAAGGAAGAGCTCGGGAAGTTGAAGGTCTACGGACTGTTTCACCATCCATTCAGTCCGCTTCATCTCTCACCTCTAGAAAAAATCCTGGTTGCGCTCTCCCACGTGTTCTTGCTCCCAAACCTGAGATTTTTGATCTCTTTGCTCGGAGCTCCGTTTCTGAAACTGTTTTGCGGGATTGCTCCTTCGTATGTGACTCCTCCATTGCTCCAATTAGTTTTTTTGCTTTAGTGGATTATATTTTAAAAAATTGGCTGCTCTTGGTGCTACTGAAAATGAGCTTGCATGTTGAATTCTTTAAGTTCCAAATAGTTTCAATGCTTTATATAGCCTCTAGACATTCATATGAGTAGTTGCTATCAATCTTGTGAAGTTTTGTTAACATCTTTTTGTGGTCCAAAAATTTCAGAAATTTGTTCTAGGAAAATGAACTTCCGGAGAGGTTCTTCGAGCCGGAGTCCAAGGGGATCACCGAGGATGCCCCAGACCGTGACCTTAACATTCCGCGTAGGACAGAGGTCCATCCGTGTGAATGGCCACATAATGCTTTCATGAATGAAGCAGGTTTTCACCAAGAGTTCACGCAATTCGTTGCAAATGCTGGGTTGACCGACTTCCTCGCAGATGAGTGTGACCTACCACATCCTTACAAATTCCTTTGTGCAAAATTTCCATTTCATGCATAGACTCGATATTCCCATGGTACGTTTTGATTTATATGCCGAACATCATGAGATACCACTTACTGAGTTTTGTGAGACATGTTTGATTCCTTCTAATGGGGAATTGAGGGAGCCTCGACCAGAGGAGTTCGAGGGTTTCCTCCGTACTTTAACTGTGGGAGAGTATAGGGGCGTGTCGAGAGCCCAAGCTACTAGCTTGCATTTTTCTGCTGTGCACTACTTTGCTTTATTCATAGGGAAATTTTTTACGCCGTGCACTTCACAACAATAACACTTATAGCCTTGGAGCTATCATTGCACGCTTCTTGCACACTAACAGTACTAGGGGTAAAATTCATGGTGGTATTTATGCTACTCGCCTAACGAGATGTTTCCATGTTGATATACGCTACAATGATTACTTGCTGCCTAGGATCTATTTAGATCACCAGTCTATGATAGATCACCACTTTATCGATAACCCTGAGCCTCCTCACCACATTCCTTATAACTTGGTATTTAGTGAGGATACTCGTGGTATTATTCCGTTGCCTGCACCTTCTTTGTTTGACTCTCATGCCAGGAACGGATACACCATCATGCCACCGGATATTACTGCTTACAAGAACGAGTTGGCTGCAGCGGAGAACGAGGCCCGGCCTTGGGACGCTCGAGTGCCTCCGCCTCGCCACTTCCCTACCGGACCCGATGGAATCTACGGGGTGGTGATCACCAAGCACTAAATGTAGTTGCGATCGTAAGCAAAAGGCATATCCACGAGGCAACTTGGGCAAAGGACCTAGTCAGCACGAACGCCCCAGCTTTCTGCCCTCTTGTTCCCCTGCATATCTGCAACCACCCAGGGTTAAGTTTGGCAGCAAAATGGATTATGACAGTTCCATTTATTTTCTACCCCCTCTATATACAAATGTAAGCCTTTTTGCCATTTAATCCTACACTAAAAGGGTTGGGAGCGTTTTGCTGTGCTGTTGGTGTTGTTTGGTTTCCATAAATTTCTTACTCACTCTGTTTCATAATAGAAGGTCTATTAGTTTTTTGAAAATTCAAACCTCTTTAGGTTTGGTCAAATTAGTGGAGAAATATATCAATATCCATAACCCCCCCCCCCCCCCCCCCCCCCCCCCCCCCCCCCCCCCCCCCCCCCCCCCCCCCCCCCCCCCCCCCCCCCCCCCCCCCCCCCCCCCCCCCCCCCCCCCCCCCCCCCCCCCCCCCCCCCCCCCCCCCCCCCCCCCCCCCCCCCCCCCCCCCCCCCCCCCCCCCCCCCCCCCCCCCCCCCCCCCCCCCCCCCCCCCCCCCCCCCCCCCCCCCCCCCCCCCCCCCCCCCCCCCCCCCCCCCCCCCCCCCCCCCCCCCCCCCCCCCCCCCCCCCCCCCCCCCCCCCCCCCCCCCCCCCCCCCCCCCCCCCCCCCCCCCCCCCCCCCCCCCCCCCCCCCCCCCCCCCCCCCCCCCCCCCCCCCCCCCCCCCCCCCCCCCCCCCCCCCCCCCCCCCCCCCCCCCCCCCCCCCCCCCCCCCCCCCCCCCCCCCCCCCCCCCCCCCCCCCCCCCCCCCCCCCCCCCCCCCCCCCCCCCCCCCCCCCCCCCCCCCCCCCCCCCCCCCCCCCCCCCCCCCCCCCCCCCCCCCCCCCCCCCCCCCCCCCCCCCCCCCCCCCCCCCCCCCCCCCCCCCCCCCCCCCCCCCCCCCCCCCCCCCCCCCCCCCCCCCCCCCCCCCCCCCCCCCCCCCCCCCCCCCCCCCCCCCCCCCCCCCCCCCCCCCCCCCCCCCCCCCCCCCCCCCCCCCCCCCCCCCCCCCCCCCCCCCCCCCCCCCCCCCCCCCCCCCCCCCCCCCCCCCCCCCCCCCCCCCCCCCCCCCCCCCCCCCCCCCCCCCCCCCCCCCCCCCCCCCCCCCCCCCCCCCCCCCCCCCCCCCCCCCCCCCCCCCCCCCCCCCCCCCCCCCCCCCCCCCCCCCCCCCCCCCCCCCCCCCCGACCAGGGCCAGGCCCACCTCTCTCCTAGGTGGTCACAACCTGCCCTGCCGCTTAGATGCAGGTGAAGAACATGCAATCATGCACACATAGGATGAACTGCAGAAATGTAAAGCATCGTGATGAAAGTCTTCAGTTCAAATTCTTCAAAGTGTAGATCACAAATTCTTCAGCACCGGAAATACTGAAAGTAAATGGTTGACAAATTTGAAATCAGGTTGGCTCGGTGATGACACGATGATTTGGTAGACCAGTTCCAGTTGCTACATAAACTGTACATCTGTCTCGAGCGGCTTCAGATTTAACCCAGAAGACACTTAGTCCTTACTATATTCTCCTTGAGCTAAGATCACTTAGACCTCGCCCAATCACTCATGGTAAGTCTTCAAGGTCGACTTCAAAAACCTTCACAGACTTGTTCACCGACAATCCACAATGACTTTTGGATGCTCAGAACATGACGCCTAACCATCTGAAAAAATGACAGTCTTCAAAGATAACAGGCGTCAGATCACACAGATCAATCTCTTCAGTGTTGCTCAATCACTTTGGCTCTGATTGGGTTTTTCCTCATTAGGTTTTCACAAAGTCGTCGGAGGACAGGTTGCTCTCAGATGACAAGCGTCAATCTCTCTCTTAGAGTAGCCAACCAACAAATAGTTGTGGGGGCGGCTATTTATAGCCAGGGGCAACCTGACATGAATTGTCATAAATGCCCCTTAGGACATAACCGCTGTCAGGATAAGAATCCACTCCACAGCTGGCACTAGCACAATGTGACGCCCCCGATTCAATCGTACACTAATCATGCACGCAAACGTGTACGATCAAGATCAGGGACTCACGGGAAGATATCACAACACAACTCTAAAAACATAAATAAGTCATACAAGCATCATAATACAAGCCAGGGGCCTCGAGGGCTCGAATACAAGTGCTCGATCATGGACGAATCAGCGGAAGCAACAATATCTGAGTACAGACATAAGTTAAACAAGGTGCCATAAGATGGCTAGCACAAATAGGGATACAACAGATCGAAAAGGCAATGCCTCCTGCCTGGGATCCTCCTAACTACTCCTGGTCGTCGGCGTCCTGGACGTAGTAGTAGGCTCCGTCTTGGTGGTAGAAGTCGTCGAAGGTGGCGTCTGACTCCTGGGCTCCAGCATCTGGTTGCGACAACCAGCAAGAAGGGAAAGGGGGAAAAGAGGGAGAAAGCAACCGTGAGTACTCATCCAAAGTACTCGCAAGCAAGGATCTACACTACATATGCATGGGTATATGTGTAAAGGGGCAATATCGGTGGACTGAACTGCAGAATGCCAGAATAAGAGGGGGATAGCTAGTCCTGTCGAAGACTACGCTTCTGGCAGCCTCCATCTTGAAGCAGTAGAAGAGAGTAGTTGCTAAGTTCACCAAGTATCCACGTATAGCATAATCCTACCCGACGATCCTCTCGTCGCCACCCTGCGAGAGAGCGACCACCGGGTTATATCTGGCACTTGGAAGGGTGTGTTTTATTAAGTATCCAGTTCTAGTTGTCATGAGGTCGGAATACAACTCCGGGTCGTCCTTTTACCGAGGGACACAGCTATTCGAATAGATAAACTTCCCTGCAGGGGTGCACCACATAACCCAACACGCTCGATCCCCTTTGGCCGGACACACTTTCCTGGGTCATGCCTGGCCTCGGAAGATCCACACGTCGCAGCCCCACCTAGGCTCAACAGAGAGGTCACCCCCCCCCCCCCCCCCCCCCCCCCCCCCCCCCCCCCCCCCCCCCCCCCCCCCCCCCCCCCCCCCCCCCCCCCCCCCCCCCCCCCCCCCCCCCCCCCCCCCCCCCCCCCCCCCCCCCCCCCCCCCCCCCCCCCCCCCCCCCCCCCCCCCCCCCCCCCCCCCCCCCCCCCCCCCCCCCCCCCCCCCCCCCCCCCCCCCCCCCCCCCCCCCCCCCCCCCCCCCCCCCCCCCCCCCCCCCCCCCCCCCCCCCCCCCCCCCCCCCCCCCCCCCCCCCCCCCCCCCCCCCCCCCCCCCCCCCCCCCCCCCCCCCCCCCCCCCCCCCCCCCCCCCCCCCCCCCCCCTCCGCCACAAAGATCCACTCGCGGGTACTCTACGAGCCGACCCGACTTTAATCATCACAGGTATCATGTAAAGTATATAAGTATATACCCGTGATCACGGCCCGATAGTATAGCAAGCCAGACGGACAAGAATGTAGGGCCACAGATGGAATACTAGCATCCTATACTAAGCATGTAGGATTGCAGGTAAAGGTAACAACAGTAGTAGCAAGGACAGGCTATGCAGCAGAATAGGATTAACGGAAAGCAGTAACATGCTACACTACTCTAATGCAAGCAGTATAGAGTAGAATAGGTGATATCTGGTGATCAAGGGGGGGCTTGCCTGATTGCTCTGGCAAGAAGGAGGGGTCGTCAACACCGTAGTCGTACTGGGTAGCAGCGGCGTCGGTCTCGGAGTCTAGCGAGAGAAGAGGGGGAAGAAACAATAAATATAATGCAAACATATGCATGGCGATGCATGACATGACAATGAGCATTGCTAGGGGTGCCCAATCGCGGTAGTAGGCGATACCGGCGAAGGGGGGAAACATCCGGGAAAGTATTCCTGGTGTTTCGCGTTTTCGGACAGATGAACCGGAGGGGGAAAGTTGCGAGTTTGCTAGCATAATCCTACCCGACGATCCTCTCCTCGTCGACCTGTGAGAGAGTGATCACCGGGTTGTATCTGGCACTTGGAAGGGTGTGTTTTATTAAGTATCCGGTTCTAGTTGTCATAAGGTCAAGGTACAACTCCAGGTCGTCCTTTTACCGAGGGACATGGCTATTCGAATAGATAAACTTCCCTGCAGGGGTGCACCACATAACCCAACACGCTTGATCCCATTTGGCCAGACACACTTTCCTGGGTCATGCCCGGCCTCGGAAGATCAACATGTCGCAGCCCCACCTAGGCACAACAGAGAGGTCAGCACGCCGGTCTAAATCCTCCCCCCCCCCCCCCCCCCCCCCCCCCCCCCCCCCCCCCCCCCCCCCCCCCCCCCCCCCCCCCCCCCCCCCCCCCCCCCCCCCCCCCCCCCCCCCCCCCCCCCCCCCCCCCCCCCCCCCCCCCCCCCCCCCCCCCCCCCCCCCCCCCCCCCCCCCCCCCCCCCCCCCCCCCCCCCCCCCCCCCCCCCCCCCCCCCCCCCCCCCCCCCCCCCCCCCCCCCCCCCCCCCCCCCCCCCCCCCCCCCCCCCCCCCCCCCCCCCCCCCCCCCCCCCCCCCCCCCCCCCCCCCCCCCCCCCCCCCCCCCCCCCCCCCCCCCCCCCCCCCCCCCCCCCCCCCCCCCCCCCCCCCCCCCCCCCCCCCCCCCCCCCCCCCCCCCCCCCCCCCCCCCCCCCCCCCCCCCCCCCCCCCCCCCCCCCCCCCCCCCCCCCCCCCCCCCCCCCCCCCCCCCCCCCCCCCCCCCCCCCCCCCCGCTACGGGGTGCGTTCTAGCTAACAAACGACGCTAGCGGGCTCTACGGACCTCCGGCAACTCGACGGAGGCCACCGCTTGGCTCGGAGATGGACGGGGTGAGCGCAACGAGCTCGCGGACGAGGCCGCATGCGGCAATGGCGACGGCGGCACCGCGAGCCTTCTACGGTGTATGAGGAGGAACCAGAGGAAGGAGGAGGGGGTGGAGGCTTACGGCGCGGCACACGGAGGCCCTCGAGTGAACGGGAGCGCAGAGGGGAGGCGGGATGAATCGCGGCGGGCGGCGGCGACCGAGGTTGGGGAAAAGCTTGACCCGGCCGCTGTAGGGCACCCCAGCTCGTCCTGAAGCGCGGGGTCGACGAGGACGACGTAGAGGGAGCTCGGGGACATCGGCGGCTCGACGAACGGTGGTCGGGGCCACGCCTACGAGGCTTCGGCGGCGATCTCGCTCGGGCGAGGGGAGGACCAGAGAGAGAGAGAGCGGCCGAGATGCAGAGGGGAGTTGGTGGAGGTAGGTGGGGAGGAGGCCGAGGCATCGAGGCCCCCCCCCCCCCCCCGGGGCGCTGGCGATCTTATCCCCTCCTCGACGCCGGCGAGGGGGGTCCGGCGGGGACGCGCGCCTGTTCCGACCCTGGTCGGGGGAACCCCCCCCCCCCCCCCCCCCCCCCCCCCCCCCCCCCCCCCCCCCCCCCCCCCCCCCCCCCCCCCCGGTTCGGCGGATGGGCCAGGTGGGCCGGCCTGGCTGCGAGCTGGGCCGTCTGGTCCAGGGGGGTCATTTTCTTTTCTTTTTGTTTTACTTTGTCTTATTTTTTCCTTTTCTGTTTTGGCTAATTGTCTGGGCACCAAGTGAGTTTTGTAAAATATGATAGCTGGCCCACAAATCACAGCACAATATACCTTACCACCAAAAACTAGTTTGGGGTAAATATCATTTCATATTTATTTTGTATTAATAAAAAGGTTATTAACTAATGTTTTCAGCCACTGTTTGAGGATGTTTAAGTCACTTATCAAATTTCAATAATGTTCTTTACTATTTTATCATAGCCTCTGATTTATCTACTATTTATTGAACATTTTAGTTTTAGTATTTGAAAACTTTTATTGTTTGCTTGATTTTGAACTTTGAATTTTGATCCGGTTTTGAACTAACGCGAGATTATCAACACTAACAGAGGTGACGTGTCATC
>JAAAWM010010460.1:0-41752 GCA_036873465.1 Thinopyrum obtusiflorum | reverse complement strand
CTGTGGTGACCCCTTTGGACATATAAAAGGAGGCCCAAGGCAACTGCTACAGAAGAGAGGATCTTCTGGCCCATTCTGCATGCGTAGCTGCTCTTTGAACGTACTGTTCATTGCAAGCGCTCCTGGAGCTTGGGCTCAAGAACACTCTTAATAAAACAAGGCAGGAGTAGGGTTTTACGCTGATTAGCGGCCCGAATCTGGGTAAAATCACCTCCCGTCGATCGTTGGTTCTGCTCTTTGTGCATACCTCTCTCCCTGCCGAATCATAGAAGGGATCCACGCGGTCCCAAAGGTGTCGTACGCCAACAGTTATGCGGGGTACGCTTCTCCCTCTACTGAGCCCTCTTGGGCTAAGAGGCTGAAGGCAAAGATGAAGGCTCTGTTCTGCATGCAGGCCAAGGGGCAGTACAGGACCCATGTTGCTCAGAAGGAGAGTCGCCAGCGCGACAAGAGGATCTTGAGGACGTTCGGCGACCACGTGTCGAGCGGGTCAGAGAAGAACATCACTCCTGAGGCTGACTGGATGGCGAAGCAAGGCTATCAGTGGACTGAGTCAGAGGAGGAGTCCCCTCCCGCTGCCGAGACCGATGAGGAGAGTGTTGGGTGATCACTGCTGAGGGAGCTACCACCTGTGTTGTAGGTGTCCTCTCTACCTTTTTGGTGTCTCGATGCCAAAGGGGGAGAGAGTGTAGGATTTGCGAGTCTTTCATCTTGTGCCGTTTTGCTTTCATTGATCTCTCGTTGCTTTGGTTTGTGGTTGTGTTTGTGTGAGTCCAGGAGACTTTCATATGGTGTGAGACATATGCACTCAAGCTTATCTTATCTTATTGTCTAGTATGTTTAGTAGCTTGTGCTATCATGTGCCCTTTACCTCTTGCTCTCGCACTTTACCTTGCATCCATGCTTAGTGTAGTTTATATTGTTGTAAGGATTGCCTTGTCTATAAAATATAGGGGGAGTGTTGATCCTAGTATGTGTGCCGTGCAGTCCAAAGCATATCTATAGAGTGCACACATCTAGGGGGAGCCTGTCTATATTTTATAGATGTTGAGTTTGCTTATGTTCATTTTATATCCTTATGTGCAAATCCTGTATTGTCATCAATCCACCAAAAAGGGGGAGATTGTAAGGGCATATTTTTCCCTATGTGGTTTTGGTGATTGATGACAATGCATTTGCGGACTAATCGTGTGCATTGAGCATTTCAGATATCTCATGTCTAGGCACAAGACGATGCGGTGCCCCTCGGAGCCTAGTGAAGACGGTGTTTCTCCACGTTTCTTTTCAGTGGATTTGAGTCGTAGGAAAGCCGTACTATTAAGAGGGGGTCCGCGTCGGAAAGGTTAGGGTGGAATCAACACGTACACGTCTGTTCCTTTGCACCACCTTTCCTTTGCTTCTTTGGAGCACCGTCCGTTTATCCGTGTCTTTACAAAATGATGGCTCCCAAGTGCTATAGTTTTGTGGCGTGCGGTAGTACTGCTCAACGGAGCAGTAGTACCGCAGTGGCCCATGGTAGTACCGGCCAGGGAAGCGGTAGTACTGCTCTATGCGGTAGTACCGCTCCTCAGGTGCGGTAGTACCGTGGCCTCTAGCCCAGAACACTAGCATGCGCGGAAGTAGGAGCGGAAGTAATTTTTTACATCTGCGTCCTACGCGGTAGTACCGCTCTCAGCATGCGGTAGTACCGTGCCGGATTTTTGCACAGACTGAGATTCAGCGGAAGTAGCCACAGATGTAATTTTATTAGTCCGTGCCTTCCCAGCCTAGTCGAACCCTGCCTTGCGGTAGTACCGCAAGGGCGCGCGGTAGTACCGCTCTGGCGGTTCTACCGCTCGTTGTTTTATCACAACAGGGCCTCGTCTGGTCTCTGCCACAGGAGCGGTAGTACCACATCGTAGAGCGGTAGTACCGCGATGCCTTGCGGTAGTACCGCGGCTTTGTGCGGTAGTACCGCATGTCGCGGGCTGAATAAGTGGGTAACGGTTGGATCTTTCCTCCCACTATAAAAGGGGGTCTTCTACCCCAAATTTGACCACCTCTTCTTTTCCCAAGCTCCATTGTTGCTCAAAGCTCCATTTTCGCCCGATCTCTCTCCCTAGCCAATCAAACTTGTTGATTTTCTAGGGATTGGTTGAGAAGGCCCTGATCTACACTTCCACCAAGAGAAATTTGATTCCCCCCACTAATCCCTTGCGGATCTTGTTACTCTTGGGTGTTTGAGCACCCTAGACGGTTGAGGTCACCGCGGAGCCATATTCCATTGTGGTAAAGCTTCGTGGTGTCGTTGGGAGCCTCCAATTAAGTTGTGGAGATTACCCCAACCTTGTTTGTAAAGGTTCGGTCGCCGCCTCCAAGGGCACCAATAGTGGAATCACGGCATCTCGCATCGTGTGAGGGCGTGAGGAGAATACAGTGGCCCTAGTGGCTTCTTGGGGAGCATTGTGCCTCCACACCGCTCCAACGGAGACGTACTTCCTCTCAAAGGGAAGGAACTTCGGTAACACATTCTCGTCTCCACCGGCTCCACTTTTGGTTATCTCTTACCTTTACTTGTGCAAGCTTAATTTGTGTTGTATCCCTTGCTTGCTTGTGTGCTTGTTGTTGTTACATCATATAGGTTGCTCACCTAGTTGCATATCTAGACAACCTACTTTGATGCAAAGTTTAAATTGGTAAAGAAAAGCTAAAAATTGTTAGTTGCCTATTCACCCCCCCTCCTGTCAACTATATCGATCCTTTCAAATGGGGAGTGGTAAGAGCAGACCTGGGGACGCTGAGCGATCCGGCTTCGCTTGCTGGCAAATGGTGCAGCACTTGATGTAATAAGGTATCTGGCTTTTCATCTTGGGCCATGATACGTCTCCAACGTATCTATAATTTATGAAGTATTCATGCCATGTTTACAACAATTTTATATGGTTTTGGTATGATTTGCATGGAACTAACCCCGACTGACGCTGTTTTCAGCAGAACTACCGTGGTGTTGTTTTTTGTGCAGAAATGAAAGTTCTCCAAATGAGCTGAAACTTTTTGACGATTTTGTTTGGCACAAAATAGACCCCCGAAGCTTCGTGGAAGGACCAGAAGGTGAAGGAGTAGGGCACAAGACACCGGGGCGCGTCTGGGCCCTTGCCCGTGCCCCGGTGGGTTGTGCTCACATCGAGGCCCATCTTAGCGTGAAACCAACACCAAAAATTCCTATAAATAGAGAAACCATCAGGGGTAACCCTAGATCAGAAGTTCCGCCGCCGCAAGCCTTTGTAGCCATGAAAAACTAATCTAGACCCTGTTCCGGCACTCCGTCGGAGGGGGAAATCATCACCGGTGGCCATCTTCATCATCCCGGCGGCCACCATGATGAGGAGGGAGTAGTCCACCCTCGGGGCTGAGGATTTGTACCAGTAGCTATGTGTTAATCTCTCTCTCGTGTTCTTGAGATGTCACAATCTTGATGTATCGCGGGCTTTGTTAATATAGTTGGATTATATGGTGTTTTCTCCTCTCTATCTTGTTGTGAATTGAGTTTTCCCTTTGAGATTTTGTTTTATCGGATTGAATACTTTTATGGATTTGACAACACTTGATGTATGTCTTGCATATGAATACCCATGGTGACAATGGGGTATTATATTGATTCACTTGAGATATGTTTTGGTACTCAACTCGCGGATTTCCGAGGTGACATTGGGGTAATCTATGCATAGGGGTTGATGCACGTTCTCGTCTTTTGTTTCTCCGGTAGAAATCTTGGGGCACTCTTTGAGGTTCTTTGTGTTGGATTGAGTATTATGAATCTAAATTTGCTTTGGTGTTATTTTAGTACGAACTCTTGATAGATCGATCGGAAAGAATAACTTGGTGTTATTTTAGTACGAACTCTTGATAGATCGATCGGAAATAATAACTTGGTGTTATTTTAGTACAAACTCTTGGATAGATCGATCGGAAAGAATAGCTACAAACAATTTCTTCTTATGTTCTTCGCTAGAGAAGAACTTTGGAGTGATTCTTCATCGCACGTTGAGGGATGGTTATATGATCCAATTAGATTAGCACTGTTGAGAGATTGCACTAGCGAAAGTATGGACCCTAGGCCTCATTTTCAAGCATTGCAATATCGTTTGTGCTCCGTTTTATCAATTGCTACCTTGCTGTTTTTTATTGTTCCTATTACAAAAATCAATATCTACTATTATTACTACACTTTTATTACCATCTCTTCGCCGAACTAGTGCACCTATACAAATTACCATTGTATTTGGTGTGTTGAGGACACAAGAGACTCTTTGTTATTTGGTTGCAGGGTTGTTTGAGAGAGACCATCTTCATCCTACACCTCCCACGGATTGATAAACCTTAAATCACCCACTTGAGGGAAAATTACTACTGTCCTACAAAACTCTGCGCTTGGAGGCCCAACACGAGTCTACAAGAATAAAGTTGCGTAGTAGACATCAAGCCCTGCAAACAGGCGTCTGATGCGTGAGTATGTTGCTGGGAATCCAGAATGGCCACCCAACGCGTTGTCGTGGAAGGCACAGATGATACGTTGTTGTAACTCTGTCGACCTGCCCAGCCAGATACGATCTCTGAAGCGTATGATCCCCTGCTGCAAAGAGAATCGGCCCTTAGGATCCTTGCGAAGCGCCAACTGCTCAAGGAGTCGAAGTGCCTGGGGGTTTGTGTTATAACTGGCTAGGAGCTCATCAAGCCAGGCCGGCTGACAAGTGGTGATTGCTGCTAGAGTTTTAGCAGGCTTCGCGCGCGACAAAGCGTCAGCTGCGCTGTTGTCTGTACCTTTTCGGTACTTAATCTGGTAACGCAAGCCCAATAGCTTTGTGAAGGCCTTTTGCTGCCATGGAGTGGTCAGCCGCTGCTCCTCCAAGTGTACCAAACTGCGTTGATCCGTAAGTATGATGAACTCAGCGTGTTGCAGGTATGGCCTCCATTGTTCAACCGCTACCAGAATAGCCAGTTACTCCTTTTCGATAGCTGACAAACCATGGTACCTTGGTGAGAGGGCCTTGCTGATGAAAGCTATTGGATGACCTTGTTGTTGCAGTACAGCACCGATCCCCATGTCACTGGCGTCAGTCTCGACTATGAACTACTGTTTGAAGTTGGGTAAGGCCAGAACTGGAGTCGAAATAAGTTGTTGTTGTAGTAACCTGAACGATGTTTCAGTGGCTAGAGTCCAGACGAAAGGTACCCCTTTCATGAGCAGGTTAAAGAGTGGACGAGCTATAATCCCAAAAAAATTAACAAAGCGACGGTAATAACCGGCCAAACCCAGAAAACTTTGCACCGCCTTGACATCAGTGGGTACTGCCCAATTGGAGACTGCTTTGATCTTCTCAGGATCTGTGGCTACTTCGGTGGCGCTGATCACATGACCCAGGTAAGGAATTTGTTGCTGTCGAAAAGCACACTTCGACAGTTTCACCTTCCAGCTGTCACGGCGCAGTAGAGAAAGCACCTCTCTGAGCTTGGCCACATGCTCCTTAAGTGTCTCACTGTGCACCAGGATGTCGTCAAAGAAGACCAACACTCCCTTACGTACGACTGGCTTCAGACTACCGTGCATGGCTCCATTAAAGGTGCCGGGTCCTCCAGCTAAACCAGATGAGAGGAACTTGAATTCGTAGTGACCGGACTGTGTTTGAAAAGCATTCCTATGTTCTTCGCCCTCTGCCATACGGATCTGATGATATCCAGCATGCAGGTCCAGCTTGGTAAACCAACACGACCCAAAAAGCTCATCCAACAATTCTTCTATGACAGGTATGGGTTATTTGGCCACATTAGTCAGAGCATTCAGATGCCGGTAGTCAACACAGAGGCGCCATGTGTTGGGGAACGTGCAATTTCAAAAAAAAATCCTACGTTCACACAAGATCTATCTAGGAGATGCATAGCAACGAGAGGGGAGAGTATTGTTGGGTTATGCAGCAGAAAACAAAATTTTTCTGACCTACGCACCAGCCCAGGACCCCCCCCCCCCCCCCCCCCCCCCCCCCCCCCCCCCCCCCCCCCCCCCCCCCCCCCCCCCCCCCCCCCCCCCCCCCCCCCCCCCCCCCCCCCCCCCCCCCCCCCCCCCCCCCCCCCCCCCCCCCCCCCCCCCCCCCCCCCCCCCCCCCCCCCCCCCCCCCCCCCCCCCCCCCCCCCCCCCCCCCCCCCCCCCCCCCCCCCCCCCCCCCCCCCCCCCCCCCCCCCCCCCCCCCCCCCCCCCCCCCCCCCCCCCCCCCCCCCCCCCCCCCCCCCCCCCCCCCCCCCCCCCCCCCCCCCCCCCCCCCCCCCCCCCCCCCCCCCCCCCCCCCCCCCCCCCCCCCCCCCCCCCCCCCCCCCCCCCCCCCCCCCCCCCCCCCCCCCCCCCCCCCCCCCCCCCCCCCCCCCCCCCCCCCCCCCCCCCCCCCCCCCCCCCCCCCCCCCCCCCCCCCCCCCCCCCCCCCCCCCCCCCCCCCCCCCCCCCCCCCCCCCCCCCCCCCCCCCCCCCCCCCCCCCCCCCCCCCCCCCCCCCCCCCCCCCCCCCCCCCCCCCCCCCCCCCCCCCCCCCCCCCCCCCCCCCCCCCCCCCCCCCCCCCCCCCCCCCCCCCCCCCCCCCCCCCCCCCCCCCCCCCCCCCCCCCCCCCCCCCCCCCCCCCCCCCCCCCCCCCCCCCCCCCCCCCCCCCCCCCCCCCCCCCCCCCCCCCCCCCCCCCCCCCCCCCCCCCCCCCCCCCCCCCCCCCCCCCCCCCCCCCCCCCCCCCCCCCCCCCCCCCCCCCCCCCCCCCCCCCCCCCCCCCCCCCCCCCCCCCCCCCCCCCCCCCCCCCCCCCCCCCCCCCCCCCCCCCCCCCCCCCCCCCCCCCCCCCCCCCCCCCCCCCCCCCCCCCCCCCCCCCCCCCCCCCCCCCCCCCCCCCCCCCCCCCCCCCCCCCCCCCCCCCCCCCCCCCCCCCCCCCCCCCCCCCCCCCCCCCCCCCCCCCCCCCCCCCCCCCCCCCCCCCCCCCCCCCCCCCCCCCCCCCCCCCCCCCCCCCCCCCCCCCCCCCCCCCCCCCCCCCCCCCCCCCCCCCCCCCCCCCCCCCCCCCCCCCCCCCCCCCCCCCCCCCCCCCCCCCCCCCCCCCCCCCCCCCCCCCCCCCCCCCCCCCCCCCCCCCCCCCCCCCCCCCCCCCCCCCCCCCCCCCCCCCCCCCCCCCCCCCCCCCCCCCCCCCCCCCCCCCCCCCCCCCCCCCCCCCCCCCCCCCCCCCCCCCCCCCCCCCCCCCCCCCCCCCCCCCCCCCCCCCCCCCCCCCCCCCCCCCCCCCCCCCCCCCCCCCCCCCCCCCCCCCCCCCCCCCCCCCCCCCCCCCCCCCCCCCCCCCCCCCCCCCCCCCCCCCCCCCCCCCCCCCCCCCCCCCCCCCCCCCCCCCCCCCCCCCCCCCCCCCCCCCCCCCCCCCCCCCCCCCCCCCCCCCCCCCCCCCCCCCCCCCCCCCCCCCCCCCCCCCCCCCCCCCCCCCCCCCCCCCCCCCCCCCCCCCCCCCCCCCCCCCCCCCCCCCCCCCCCCCCCCCCCCCCCCCCCCCCCCCCCCCCCCCCCCCCCCCCCCCCCCCCCCCCCCCCCCCCCCCCCCCCCCCCCCCCCCCCCCCCCCCCCCCCCCCCCCCCCCCCCCCCCCCCCCCCCCCCCCCCCCCCCCCCCCCCCCCCCCCCCCCCCCCCCCCCCCCCCCCCCCCCCCCCCCCCCCCCCCCCCCCCCCCCCCCCCCCCCCCCCCCCCCCCCCCCCCCCCCCCCCCCCCCCCCCCCCCCCCCCCCCCCCCCCCCCCCCCCCCCCCCCCCCCCCCCCCCCCCCCCCCCCCCCCCCCCCCCCCCCCCCCCCCCCCCCCCCCCCCCCCCCCCCCCCCCCCCCCCCCCCCCCCCCCCCCCCCCCCCCCCCCCCCCCCCCCCCCCCCCCCCCCCCCCCCCCCCCCCCCCCCCCCCCCCCCCCCCCCCCCCCCCCCCCCCCCCCCCCCCCCCCCCCCCCCCCCCCCCCCCCCCCCCCCCCCCCCCCCCCCCACTAGAGTCAATATCTAGTCAATGCTAATGCACTTTACACCTATGGCATACCAGTGTAAAATATGCTTCGCTTGTGGTATAGCCTGATGTCCAACGGATCTGACGACTTCAGCTCCGTGTGTATCTTTGCATATCCTCGCGTTTTCACGCTTTCACAAAATTCATATTTTGTATGGACTTGGCTTTGTATGTATGTGAATCACAGGTCAAACCTAGATTCCTCAGACTGAGCTATGGAGCAACTATCTCATATAGTGTCCCATTGACCAAAGCCATCTTGGAACCTTACTAAGTTCATGAATGAACTATATGATTCAACACCTTGTTTGTCGCTTCGAAAGCGGCAACATACTTAGCCTCTGTTATAGAATTCGCCACAGTAACTTGTTTGGAAACAATTTCCAAACACCGTGCCACCATATCGTGTATTACACAAAACCCATAATTTAAATCGAAAATCGCATGGAGCATTGATTAAGACTGTATCGATGTAACCTTTTACAATGAACTCATTCATAATCTATGCTTGCGAGAAAACATGTCATCAGTGCTACTCTAGTACTCCATGACATCTTTCACTGTTGTCCCATGATCATTACTCTGATCACTCTGGTATCTGTACTCGCAACTCCTTGGGAGTACTAGACATATCTGGTTGTTTTACATACCATGGAATACATTATTTATCCAAACACAAGAGTGTGTGGAATTTCCATCATGTATTTTACTCATCAGTGTTTTGGGACACCGAGTCTTGCAAAAACTCTTTCCATGTGACTTCGGCAAGAATCACTCCTTGGCGTTTTTAGTGCTAAAAGGTTTTAGCATCTTGTCAATATGTATTCATTGCTTAGCCCCATTAGGTAAATCTATCTCCATATTATTCCACACGTGCATATGAGTCTTCCTCTGAGCCTCGTGGTTATTGTAGACTCGAGAACCATAGTAGTTATAGCATGAAACATAAACATAATTATGAACACAGAGATAAATAATAGCATTTATTATTGCCTCTAGGGCATATCTCCTACAAGTATGTCCATGTAGCCTCGTAGACCGAAAGCGGAAGCGTTAGCTTAACCCCCCCCCCCCCCCCCCCCCCCCCCCCCCCCCCCCCCCCCCCCCCCCCCCCCCCCCCCCCCCCCCCCCCCCCCCCCCCCCCCCCCATGTCCATGTAGCCTCGTAGACCGAAAGCGGAAGCGTTAGCTTAACGCGGTTGATGTAGTCGAATGTCTTTGTGATCCAACCGATCAAGCACCGAACGTACGGCGCCTCCGAGTTCAGCACACGTTCAGCTCGATGACGTCCCTCGAGCTCTTGATCCAGTTGAGGACGCGGGAGAGTTCCGTCAGCACGACGGCGTGGCGACGGTGATGATGAAGTTACCGGCGCAGGGCTTCGCCTAAGCACTACGACGATATGACCAAGGTGTGTAACTATGGAGGGGGGCACCGCACACGGCTAATACAAATCTTGGTGTGTCTTTGGGGTGCCCCCTCCCCTGTATATAAAGGACGGGGGAGGAGGCGGCCGGCCTAGGAGGGGGCGCGCCATAGGGGGGTCCAACTAGGATTCCCAATCCTAGTTGGACTCCCCTTCCTTTCCAAGAGGGGGAGAGAGGAAGGAGGAGGAGAGGGACAAGGAAAGAGGGGGGTGCCGCCCCCTCCCTAGTCCAATTCGGACCTGCCATGGGGGGGCGTGCAGCCACCCCTTGCGGCCCTTCTCTCCTTTCCACTAAAGCCCATTAAGGCCCGTTACTTCCCGGAGGGGGTTCCGGTAACCCCCGGTACTCCAAAATTCATCCGAATCAACCCGAACCATTCCGATGTCCGAATAAAGCCTTCCAACATATCAATATTTATGTCTCGAACATTTCGAGACTCCTCGTCATGTCCGTGATCTCATCCGGGACTCCGAACAAACTTCGGTTCATCAAATCACATAACTCATAATACAAATCGTCATCGAACGTTAAGCGTGCGGACCCTACGGGTTCGAGAACTATGTAGACATGACCGAGACACATCTCCGGCCAATAACCAATAGCGGAACTTGGATGCTCATATTGGCTCCTACATATTCTACGAAGATCTTTATCGGTCAAACCGCATAACAACATACGTTATTCCCTTTGTCATTGGTATGTTACTTGCCCGAGATTCGATCGTCGGTATCATTATACCTAGTTCAATCTCGTTACCGGCAAGTCTCTTTACTTGTTCTGTAGTGCATCATTCCGTAACTAACTAATTAGTCACATTGCTTGCAAGGCTTCATATGATGTGCATTACCGAGAGGGCCCAGAGATACCTCTCCGATACACGGAGTGACAAATCCTAATCTCGATCTATTCCAAACCCAACAAACACCTTCGGAGACACCTGTAGAGCATCTTTATAATCACCCAGTTACGTTGTGACATTTGATAGCACACAAGGTGTTCCTCCGGTATTCGGGAGTTGCATAATCTCATAGTCGGAGGAATATGTATAAGTCATGAAGAAAGCTATAGCACTAAAACTTATCGATCATTATGCTAAGCTAACGGATGGGTCTTGTCCATCACATCATTCTCCTAATGATGTGATCCTGTTAATCAAATGACAACACATGTCTATGGTTAGGAAACTTAACCATCTTTCATTAATGAGCTAGTCAAGTAGAGGCATACTAGGGACACTCTGTTTGTCTATGTATTCACACATGTACTAAGTTTCCGGTTAATACAATTCTAGCATGAATAATAAACATTTATCATGATATAAGGAAATATAAATAACAACTTTATTATTGCCTCTAGGGCATATTTCCTTCACCATGTGCCGTCTTTCTTCTTCACAAGGATCACTGGAGAAGAAAAAGCACTTGTGTTGGGTTGTATGATGCCAGATCTGAGCAATTCTTCCACCTGCGCTTCAATTTCATCCTTGTGATCAGGTTTATGATGGTAAGGCCGAATGTGAACCGGCTGGGCACCAGGGATCAATGGTATCCGATGGTCACAGGCTCGGCGAGGAGGCAGTCCTTGCGGTTCCCCAAACACATCAGTAAATTCAGACAACAATTGTTGTATGGGAACTGGTATCGATTACTGTTGATCTTCCCCCGGAGTGACTGCACAGACTTGCATGATGTGAGATATGGCCCCTTGCTTGCAGAGTGCTCGCAACTGGATGCTGTTGATAGTCAGGCGAGTGGAGGAAGATGCTTCATGACCCCTGAGACTCACGACTCCAGTTGGTGACTGGAATTCCAGAAATTGGCTCGCCAATCGACTGTCATGGGACTGTGGGCCTCTAACCAATCCATTCCCAAAATGGTGTCGTATGAGCCCAAGGCGAGAATCTTCATGTCAGTAGCAAATTCATGCCCATGTGTATGCCAGGCGCATTGGCGGACCATCGAAGTGCAAAAAAGTTCACCGCCGTCAGCATGCTGTGCTTAAAGGTTGCACTCCCACGAGACGCTTTGCGAGCTCTTCATTGACAAATGAAGTGGAACTACCGGAGTCCACTAGCATGAGGACCTCATGGCCTTGAATCCAAGCTTGCAGCTGAAAAGCTTTGGCAGAAACTCCCCCCGACAGAGCAGAACGTGAGATGGCACAAACTGATTCTGTGGATTCTCCTGCTGGTCCGGCATCATCGTCACCGCAAACTGTGTTGATACCAAAGAGCTCCAGGAGCTCCTCGACCACATGCAATTGTACTGACGTGGGGCAAGCGTGGTCATGGCCCCAGCGTTCGCCACACTTGAAGCAGAGCCCCGTGCGCGCCGATAGTCACGGAGGGCTTTGACCTTGGCAAGGTCCGAGCGTGGTTCGCCCGGCCGAACGCCCTCGACCCGTGCTCCTTCCACGCCGCGCCGATCTGTTGCAGCCGTTGAAGAAGACAGACGATGCGATGGTGGAGGCAGAGGCAACGGTGCAGGGCCACGCGGTAGCGTGTCAGGCGGCCGCGACGTAGATGGTTGCCGCGCATCGCCGAACGCTCCGTGGATCACCTCCTCTTGCAGCAGCGCCAGGGAGCAAGCCGTATCCAGAACGAGCGGCCTTTGCACCAAGACCACCGCCCGTATATCCGGACGCAAACCTTCCACAAAACGAGTAAGGTAGTAGTACGGGTGAATGGAATCAGAATACGAACTCAAATGATTGATAATAAGTTCAAATTGCTCAATATAAGCTGCTACTGTAGAAGTCTGTCGAATAGTGTAAAATTGTCGAATCAACAGCTGATGTTTCTCTCGTCCGAAATGAGTACACAGTAAATTGCAAAACGAGTCCCAATCAAACGGATCTAATTTCTTTTGCAGTGACTGTAACCACACTGAGGTCGTGCCCGAGAAGTTCAAGCAAGCCATAGGCGCCCAAAACGTGTTATGGATCCCAAACATAGCAAAGTACTGGTCACAAAGCATCCTCCACAGTCGTGGATTTTCGCCTGTGAACTGTGGAAATACGATCGAAGGGTGAGCTTGCCCCAGACCCGTCAACACTTGGCTAGCACTAGCAAAAGGAGACAGAACAGGTATAGGGGACTGGATTGCGATCTGACCGTTGGCCGGGACCGGTGGCGGCGTCATGAAAGACGCTGCCGACAATTCGCGTTGAAGAGGTGTACCGCCGTGGTCCAAGGACCCTTGTTGATGCGTCGCCGCGCCAATCACAACGCTTGAGTGAGCGCCGCGGGTCGCAGGCGGGGGTGGTGGGGATGGCGGGGGCGCGGTAGACTTGTCGGCGTCGTCGCGCATTGCGGTCGAAGGAGGGCGCTCGAGTTGGAGCGCTGCGACCGCCTCACCCAGATCCGCGACTCTCCGCTCCAGATCGGGGCGCCAAGTCAGGAGATCGTCGATCTTGGCGTTCGACGCCTGGATAGACGTGGTGTGGGCCGATAGCGTGGTTTCCAGCCTCTCCAGGAAGGCTTGGACTGCAGGAGCCATGGCGATGAGTTGGTCACGCGCCTGACGGAGAGATCTCGTCTCCACAAATTGAGCCAGGGTGATGCAGAGGAAGAGGGGTTGATTGTCTCTGATACCAGATGTAAGGTACAGGATATACAAGACAGGGAATCGATCTATGATGCTCTCTGAAGTAGTAGCTGATACAGACCAATTCGATTACAAGAATAGTTCTGGTAGGTAGATGCGAGAGGGAGGAGAAGAGGGTTGGTAGCCGCCCCCGTTGCCGTGCCTGATCCTCGGTGTTGAGTATGTATTTTGTACTGCATGTGTATTGGAGTTGTGACCCACCTCCTAGTCTTGTATAGTTGAGGTAGAGGCCTTCCCTTGTATTATATGCGTGCACCAGCACCCAAATCAATACATCGCATTGCAAATCATCTGTCTACATGGTATGATCTTTTTCGGTCTAACCCTATGATGTAGGGTAGAACCCTAGGTGGCCGATCTTTCACGAAATGGAGGGGATCCTACGAAGAACACGAAGAACACGAGGGGAAAACGAAGGGAAACACGAGGGGAAACATGAGAGAATCACTCAAACCAACAAGATACGGTCACACATGTGCTAGATCCTCGAGACATGAAGAGATACACGGTCCAAATCCAACAAAGGACGATACATAGGGTAACGAGTTCATCTCCGTGAGGAGGTCTTGAGGGGTCTTCCCATGAAGGGGTCTTGAATCCAAGATGGATCTTCTCCGAAGAGGTGTCGGTCCCTCGCGATGGAGTAGATCCGTATGGATGAGCAAAGCTCTATCTCTAAAATGAGCTATCACATTTGCTTACCCTCAAATGGAGGAGGGGGAGGAGTATATATAGTCTAAGCCACGAAGGGGTAAGTGAGAGAGAGGGGGATACATGGGCCTCGGGCCTCAACACACACACGTTCTGCGGGGAGGCCGGATGATCCGGGTCCTGGTCCGGATGATCCGGGCAATGTCCGGATGATCCGGGCCGGGGTCCGGATGATCCGGCTTCGCCGTGGGAATTCTGCAAGCTTCGGCCATTGTAGTCGGACGACCCGGGAGAGGATCCGGATGATCCGGATGAGTCCGGATGATCCGGACGGAGGTCCGGACGTCCGGGCTGACTCCAGCAGCCGCTCCGTCTTCTTCTCCTTTCTTCCGTCTTCTCTTCCACGCTTCCCTCACGGATGGTGTAGACGTACACTTGCGCTTGCACTCCTCCTCGACATCCTTGAAGCTCCGACAATACCTATGCATGCACACGGGAGAAGTGTCAAGTAGTATACCATCCTCGAAGGGGTCAAGTGAGCACGTGTAAAGGAGATGATTCACCTTTGTGTATGTGAAGTAGATGTCGCACGTGTCACTTGCCAAAGGGACTCTTGACATGGTGATGTCCGTAGGATGCTCCGCATCATCCCCTCCCCCTTGGGAAAGATCCGACCTCGGATCGAAAACCAAATCACCATGGGAAAGAGATGGCTTCGCCGTGTAGAAGTGGACGTTCACCAAGTACTCATCATCTTCAAGCTCGCAATGGGCACTCTCCAATGTCGCACCGTCTTGTGATTCCTTCAAAAGGAGTAAGGACAACAAACACTTGGAAAAACAAATGTGGTTAGCGTTAGTGCAAAACCAAGCATTCAATAGGTGATTCACCCAACAAGTGTCGTCATCAAGCATAGGATAAGGTGTGACAAAGGATTGTGACATGTCATGTAAGCAGATCAATCGAGCACAAGCAATGATATCATGGGAACAAGTATGCAAGTGTGAGGTAGTAATGCAAATGTGTGTGACAAGAGAATAAACATCTACCTCAAGTTCATAGCAAGTATTCACAGTAATCAAGTCATGCAAACTAGTGGAGCGAAGATGCAACACACTAGAGGAAATCATGGCAATCATGTCAGGTGAGCAAATAATAGGCATAGGCAATGCACAGGACATATCGCAAGCACGGACACAAAGCAAGATCATAGTATCATCATAGGCATGGGGCACAAAGCAAACATGGCAATAACAAGTGATATCTCCACCAAGCTTGCAAATACACATACAAGTACTAGAATCAATCATCATGTGTAATGCAAAGCAAGGGTCACAATTGCATGGCAAAATCATATAAATATGCATAACATGCAAAGTGAACATGGCAAGATGGGCATATAATATGTAATGGACAACAACCCATAGCCAAGTGAGGGCCATGTAGAAGAAATGCGTGAAGACTTCACGTGAAGAGAGCGGTGGGAAAGGCAATCCATGGGATCCCAAGTCATCATTGCTCTCTAGAGCTCGTTTTGTCAACTCATGGGATTGTGAGGTTGACAAGTGTTCATGGGTACCTACACAAAAGAGACACAAACCAAAAAAATTGTGTGCGTGGTAAATGTACACATCATCCATCATGATGTGTATGTGCAAGTGAGTGTTAGCACAAGATAAGCATCGCTCGAAGAAATTTGATGCATGGTATAAGAACATGTCATCCATCATGAAAGAATAGTTATTGTGTATGGCACAATGGGGATGCAAATTTAGCATAGAAGTAGATGGCACATCAAGAGCATGTTCATTCATGGGAAGCATATGGTGCACACAAGTATTGGGATCATGCAATGAATGAGAGTTATCAAAATCTCCTAAAATGTATGAGGAAACTATGGGGGTCTCCTCATGAGCAATATTGGAAACATCATATGGAGAAAATGGACAACATCCAAAACAAAGCATATTTGGTACTATGTGATCATGGCATGGCATAGTAGATGAATTGCGCAAATCATGTAACGGAAGCATAGCAATATCATCACAAGAGAAGCACATTCCAATAACCATGACCTTGTCATCTATGCCATAAGTGCAAATGGGATTTATTTTAATGGGGCAAGCATAGTTACTATGTTGAGATTGTGATGAAACAATATGAGAAATCTCACTCATAGCATATGACAAGTTTAAAGGGTTGTCGAACATGATGTGACCAAAAGAATTTTCACAAGATATCCTATGGAGCATAGCATCACAACTAGGCAACTCAACATGCTCATCATCATATTCATCATAAATGGGTAAGTCATGACATGAGGAAGTCGCACTAGCATGAAGCATGGTAATAGGTGGATCAACATCATGGAAGCAATCATTGGTAAGATAGTCCGCTAGTGGGACAAGAGAAACATCATCACCTATGTGACCTTTGGAGCATTGCTCATGTGGTGTAGGTGAGGTGTCGAAGACCAAGTCGTGGTCAACTTCATCTTGATGGAACCATGTGGGGGGTGCATCATCGTCCACCGTGGCCATCATCGTCTCCATTGGAGGTATGGACTCATCGAGGATAGGCGTGTCATCATGTAGGAGACCTAGCACCAAAGAAAACACACTCGGAGTAGAGGTTAAGTTGTTAGAAATCATAGTGGCCTCACATGCCGTGTCAACTACCTCACTCACTAAGTGTCGTGGCTCACTCACTCCCAGTATGATGCTCTCACTCATATGGTTGGTGGAGTCACTCAAATGGCTCTCAACCTCACATAGGATGTGTGGCATGCTCTCATGTGTGGGGCTAGTGGTGGTCACACTCATCCTATCATAGGAAATGCACTCAATGTCATATACGGTGGGGTCACTCATCTCCCTCATGGGGTGGTGGCTCTCCTCACATGGCAATTGGGGCATCTCGAGATATTTGGGTGTCGGAGAGATGTAGGTGCAAATGTCTCCAAACTCAACTCCTATCGCCGCCTTGGTTGAAGGGATAGTCCCATGCTCAACCTTCTTGTCACCGTCTTGTTGTTGGAGGCCCATATGATGTGGCACCTCGTAGCTTGTCTCCATGACCGAAGGGAATTTCCCATGCTCGGCCATCTTTCTTGGGGGGCTTCCGAAGATGGAAGTGTCGCCCTCGCTCGTAGGTGGTCGCCTTGGACTTGATGAAGTCGTTGTAGGCGTACTCGTGGGAAGTAGGCGAAGATGCCGTACGTCCAAAGGCGAAGATGCCTTGATAGCACTTGGCGAAGATGCCGAAGTGGTGGTGGTAGCCGTAGCTCCGTCTTGGTTGTGGTCGTATCGCGGTCTTCTCTTGTGCTCTTGAGGCTTGGCCTTGGCGTGAAGTAGAGCTTGTTGGGACTTGTATGTAGGCGCATCTCGAGCATCTTCATGTTGATGGTGTCATTGTCGCACTTGAGCTCGTAGTAGATGTCGTTCATCGTCGTCGTGCACATGATGCTTGGAGGTGATTTGCCCTTCATGACGATGTGGATCACGAACGTGATGATGGTCGCCATGGAGATGTGGACGTTGACGACTTGCGCTTGCATCGCATGGGCGCTCCGAAGATGATTGACTTGCTCGCCGTCGCCTTGAGGGTGATGAAGATGAAGTAGACTTGATCAAGGCCCGAATCTCCTCCATCCTTGCATCTTGCTCCTCCTTTTGTGCGGAAAGCTTGTTGTCGATGTAGTCCCTTTTCCTTGCTTCGGAGTGATGAATATCGATGGAGAGGTTCTCGATGCGCTCTTGCAAGGTAGAATGTGCGCCTTTCATTTGTCGTTGTAGATCGAAGATGGACGCTTTGATGATGTAGTTGTTCACGCCGTCGTTGTTATCGAAGACCGGAGATGAAATGCCTTGCCTATCCATCACAAGACTCGAGCAAATATGAGTGGGAGAAAGAGAAGAACTATACCAAATGTACCTTGACCGATGTTGAAGATGGATCAATGATCACTCAATAATGTAACAAGGAAATAGCACAATTGGTACCGATCTTGTCAATTTCTCACACCTACACAAATAAGGCTTATGGTGGAGCTCGGTGAGGATAGTGGCACAAAAAATTTGATGCAAAATGTTAGCAAGAGTCAATAATGTTGAAAAAGATTCACAAATTCGCAAGTGAAACAAGTAGACCAATAGCAATATGTGGCACACGGAAACACACACACGGATAGATAAATGGGGTCGTGCAACCAAGGAATGAGCACAAAATGTGGAATCCACGGAAAACGCTCGTGTTGCACAACTCAAGAGAGACGCTAGCACGATTGCTTAATAGGCGGATACGACACTTGTGCACAACCTAGAAGATGCAAAATGGATCAACTTTCTATCCCAAGTATGCTATTATGTATGATTCCCGGTGTTTGATTCAAGATGATCGGATATGACAATCTTATATGCAATGTGGTATGGTGCTATGGCACTTGCTTACAAGCTTCTTTGCTCTCTCTCTTTTGCTTAAAAGCTTATTCTCTTTTTTTTTTGATATGGCCACAATGCACAAACCAAGATAGCAATTGTGTATATGCGGGAACAAACTTGTGACACAAGGGATGATATGATGATACCAATATGATATGGTATGTATGCAATGGAAGGGTGGATCACTAATGTGCACAAGTAACCCCCCCCCCCCCCCCCCCCCCCCCCCCCCCCCCCCCCCCCCCCCCCCCCCCCCCCCCCCCCCCCCCCCCCCCCCCCCCCCCCCCCCCCCCCCCCCCCCCCCCCCCCCCCCCCCCCCCCCCCCCCCCCCCCCCCCCCCCCCCCCCCCCCCCCCCCCCCCCCCCCCCCCCCCCCCCCCCCCCCCCCCCCCCCCCCCCCCCCCCCCCCCCCCCCCCCCCCCCCCCCCCCCCCCCCCCCCCCCCCCCCCCCCCCCCCCCCCCCCCCCCCCCCCCCCCCCCCCCCCCCCCCCCCCCCCCCCCCCCCCCCCCCCCCCCCCCCCCCCCCCCCCCCCCCCCCCCCCCCCCCCCCCCCCCCCCCCCCCCCCCCCCCCCCCCCCCCCCCCCCCCCCCCCCCCCCCCCCCCCCCCCCCCCCCCCCCCCCCCCCCCCCCCCCCCCCCCCCCCCCCCCCCCCCCCCCCCCCCCCCCCCCCCCCCCCCCCCCCCCCCCCCCCCCCCCCCCCCCCCCCCCCCCCCCCCCCCCCCCCCCCCCCCCCCCCCCCCCCCCCCCCCCCCCCCCCCCCCCCCCCCCCCCCCCCCCCCCCCCCCCCCCCCCCCCCCCCCCCCCCCCCCCCCCCCCCCCCCCCCCCCCCCCCCCCCCCCCCCCCCCCCCCCCCCCCCCCCCCCCCCCCCCCCCCCCCCCCCCCCCCCCCCCCCCCCCCCCCCCCCCCCCCCCCCCCCCCCCCCCCCCCCCCCCCCCCCCCCCCCCCCCCCCCCCCCCCCCCCCCCCCCCCCCCCCCCCCCCCCCCCCCCCCCCCCCCCCCCCCCCCCCCCCCCCCCCCCCCCCCCCCCCCCCCCCCCCCCCCCCCCCCCCCCCCCCCCCCCCCCCCCCCCCCCCCCCCCCCCCCCCCCCCCCCCCCCCCCCCCCCCCCCCCCCCCCCCCCCCCCCCCCCCCCCCCCCCCCCCCCCCCCCCCCCCCCCCCCCCCCCCCCCCCCCCCCCCCCCCCCCCCCCCCCCCCCCCCCCCCCCCCCCCCCCCCCCCCCCCCCCCCCCCCCCCCCCCCCCCCCCCCCCCCCCCCCCCCCCCCCCCCCCCCCCCCCCCCCCCCCCCCCCCCCCCCCCCCCCCCCCCCCCCCCCCCCCCCCCCCCCCCCCCCCCCCCCCCCCCCCCCCCCCCCCCCCCCCCCCCCCCCCCCCCCCCCCCCCCCCCCCCCCCCCCCCCCCCCCCCCCCCCCCCCCCCCCCCCCCCCCCCCCCCCCCCCCCCCCCCCCCCCCCCCCCCCCCCCCCCCCCCCCCCCCCCCCCCCCCCCCCCCCCCCCCCCCCCCCCCCCCCCCCCCCCCCCCCCCCCCCCCCCCCCCCCCCCCCCCCCCCCCCCCCCCCCCCCCCCCCCCCCCCCCCCCCCCCCCCCCCCCCCCCCCCCCCCCCCCCCCCCCCCCCCCCCCCCCCCCCCCCCCCCCCCCCCCCCCCCCCCCCCCCCCCCCCCCCCCCCCCCCCCCCCCCCCCCCCCCCCCCCCCCCCCCCCCCCCCCCCCCCCCCCCCCCCCCCCCCCCCCCCCCCCCCCCCCCCCCCCCCCCCCCCCCCCCCCCCCCCCCCCCCCCCCCCCCCCCCCCCCCCCCCCCCCCCCCCCCCCCCCCCCCCCCCCCCCCCCCCCCCCCCCCCCCCCCCCCCCCCCCCCCCCCCCCCCCCCCCCCCCCCCCCCCCCCCCCCCCCCCCCCCCCCCCCCTGTAAAGGAGATGATTCACCTTTGTGTATGTGAAGTAGATGTCGCACGTGTCACTTGCCAAAGGGACTCTTGACATGGTGATGTCCGTAGGATGCTCCGCATCACCCTAGGGTAGCCGCCGCCGCGCCTCCACGGGCAGCCGCCGCCGCCGCACCCCACCTCCGCACCTGCCGCCGCTGCGCCCCTCCACCTCATGCCTCCATGCGCCGCTGCCGCTATGCCTCGCTTCCGCCCTCCCACGCACGCGCCTCGTCCCGCTGCTGGCTGCCTGGCTAGCTAGCTAGCTTCGCTAGCCATCAGGACCGCGTTGACCGCCTGGCTAGCTAGCTAGCTTCGCTAGCCAGTTGCCACCGCGCCCGCGCTTCGCTAGCCCGCCGCCCCCGCGCCGCTCTGTTTTTCATCCCGGCCCGCTACAGCCGCTGCATCGCGCCGCAGCATCCCGTGACGCTGCGCTGCCGCGTCCCGTCACGCTGCCGCCGCCGCGCAGCGCGCGCCGCCGCCGCCGCTCCCCACCGCCGCCGCCGCCGCGCAGCGCCTCCCCGCGCGCGCCGCCGTCGCCGCCGCTCCCCACCGCCGCCGCCGCCGCGCAGCGCCTCCTCGCGCGCGCCGCCGCCACCGCCGCGCAGCGCCACCTCGCGCGAGCCGTCGCCGCCGCCGCCGCCGCGCGCTCCCACGTGCCGCCGCCGCCGCCTCCTTCTTCTTCCCGCCACTTCCGACGCCTTCCATGGACTCTCCGGGCTACTTCACCCTCTGCGGTGGAACCGCTCCACCGGCCGCCCTGATCCAGACGCGTCCTCTCGCACCCGCCGGATGTTACCCGTTGTCGCCACCAGCGCCTCCCCCGCAGCACCCGCAAGGGAGAGGGGGCCGGCGCAATCGGCGTGGCGGCGGTCGCCGCCGCCTGCAGCAACAGCAGGCCCAGGACGCCGGCGGGGCGCCGCACTATCAGCAGGCTCTCCCCGCTGGCCACCAGGCGTTCATCGGCGCGCCCTTCCAGCCGACTGGCGCCGGCTACGGCGCCCTCCTTGCGCCGCCTCTCGGTGGTTATGGCCCGCCCGTCCCGGTACCTGTGCCACGGGACCTCACCCTCCTCGCCGCCCAGCACTCGGCGCTGCCGCCGAGTAGCTCTGTCGGTGGAGGCGACTGGTACATGGACTCAGGTGCTACTGCGCACATGGCAGCTCATCCCGGTAACCTAACCTCCTCCACTCCCGTTCACACACCCACTCGTATCACCGTCGGCAACGGCTCCTCCTTACCTATTACTCATATCGGTAGCACTAGCTTTCCCTCCACTTCCACACCCATCACTATGTCTAATGTTCTTGTTTCACCTGATTTAGTCACGAACCTAGTTTCCGTTCGTCGTCTTACTCGTGAGAACCCACTTACTGTTGAATTTGACGGTGTCGGCTTTTCTGTGAAAGACGCCCGTACCCGGATGGTCCTTCACCGATGTGACAGTCCCGATGAGCTCTACCCCGTGCACGCCGGCGCCTCCACATCCACACCTTTCGCCCTTGCCGCCGGCGTTGACCTTTGGCACGCTCGCTTGGGTCACCCCAACCACACTGTCTTACGTCAAATTCTTAGGAGTTTCTCTTTCTCATGTGATAAGCTCGACGAGCACTCTTGTGAGGCTTGTCGCTTAGGCAAGCACGTTCGTCTTCCCTTTAGTGCGTCTTCTTCAGTTTTCACTCTTCCGTTTCAATTACTTCATAGTGATGTTTGGACATCTCCTGTTGCGAGTAACACGGGCTATCTATACTACTTGGTGATTTTAGATGATTATTCTCATTATGTGTGGACTTTTCCCCTTCGTCGTAAATCCGATGCTTTAGCCACACTCACCGCCTTTTATTCCTATGTCACCATCCAGTTCGGTCGCCCCATACTCGCACTCCAAACTGATAACGGAAAAGAGTTTGACAACGTCGCTTTTCGCACACTTCTCGCCTCTCACGGCACCACCTTCCGTCTAACTTGCCCCTACACTTCCCAGCAGAATGGCCGCGCCGAGCGCATTCTCCGCACTCTTAATGATTGCATTCGCACGTTACTCTTTCACTCTAACGTGCCCGCTCGGTTTTGGCCCGATACCCTCGCTACCGCCACTCTCTTAGTTAACATTCGTCCGTGTCGCCCTCGGTGGAACTACGCCCCTCACCACCTTCTCTTCGGCACACCACCGTCTTATGATGGTCTCCGCATCTTCGGGTGTCTCTGTTATCCTAGCACCGCATCCACCACGCCACACAAGCTCGCACCACGATCTGTCCCATGCGTCTTCCTTGGCTACCCTCCTAACACCAAAGGTTACCGGTGCTATGATCCTGTCACTCATCGTGTGTACACCTCGAGGCATGTGTACTTTGTCGAGACGGTGTTCCCTTTTTTTCAGGTTCCTCCAGCTTCGGTCCCTTCGGCGCCGGCCCCCGCGCCCCTTTCGTGGAGCGATGCGCGACGGCAGCCCCCGGTGGCCCCCCCGGCACGGCGCCCTCTGCCGCCACCACCTGACTTCGTGACTCCCTTCCCCGAGGTCGAGTCCGAGCGGGCCCCCGGGTCCCCGTCTCCCTCATACGAGGTTGAGCCCGGCACCCCGCCCGCCCACCCTGCGACGGGCTCGACGTCACCCTCGCCCGTCGCCTCTTCCGCCGCCGCTGCGGCCTCCGCCTCCGCCGCGGCCGCCGTGGCCTCCGCCGCCGCCGCACCGGGTGCCCCCGCCGTCGCGGCACCCGCCGGCCCTGCTGCCCCGCCACTTGGCGTGACTACCCGTGCCCAAGCAGGAGTGCTTCGGCCCAGCACGCGCTACTCCGCCGATGAGTATGTGTGCGCCGCCTCGACGTCGACGCCATCACCCGCCCCCACCTCCGCTCGCGCTGCCCTTCGGGATCCCCACTGGCTAGCTGCGATGCAGGAGGAGTTCGACGCCTTACAGCGCAACCGCACGTGGCAACTTGTTCCGCGACCCCTTCGTGCCAACATCATCTCTGGCAAGTGGGTGTTTCGCCACAAGACTCGCCCGGACGGTTCTCTCGAGCGCTACAAGGCTCGATGGGTGGTTCGTGGTTTTCGGCAGCGCGCGGGCGTGGACTTCACCGACACCTTCGCCCCGGTTGTGAAACCGGGCACGATCCGCGCCGTCCTTCAGCTGGCCGGCTCGCGCGCCTGGCCTGTGCATCAGTTGGACGTTTCCAACGCCTTCTTGCACGGTCATCTCGCCGAGCAGGTGTTCTGTGAGCAGCTTACTGGTTTCGTCGACGCCGAGCACCCCGACTTCGTGTGCTTGCTCTCCCGCTCTCTGTACGGGTTGAAGCAGGCGCCTCGGGCTTGGTACCAGCGTATCGCAGCCTTCCTGCAGTCTCTGGGTTTTCGGTCCACTCGCTCCGATGCCTCACTCTTTGTGTATCATCAGGGAGCTGCCACTGCATATCTGCTGCTCTACGTCGACGACATCATCCTCACGGCGTCCACCCCCGATCTCCTTCAGCGGCTGACTGCTCGTCTTCGTGATGAGTTCGCCCTCAAGGACTTGGGGCCCCTGCACTACTTTCTCGGCATCGAGGTGATCCGCCGGGCTGACAGTTTCTTTCTGCATCAGCAGAAGTACGCCCGCGAGCTCCTTGAGCGTGCCAGTATGCTTAACTGCAAGCCGGCGCCCACCCCCGTCGACACGAAGGCGAAGGTCTCTGCTCTGGAGGGGTCTCTCGCGTCCGATGGAGCGTTTTATCGCTCTATTGTCGGTGCTTTACAGTACTTGACGCTGACTCGCCCCGACCTGCAGTACGCTGTTCAGCAGGTGTGCCTCCATATGCACGCCCCGCGTGACTCTCACTGGACTCTGGTGAAGCGTATTCTCCGTTACATACGCGGCACCATGTCCTTGGGACTCACCCTGACGGCCTCCGCCTCCACTGACCTCGTGGCCTACTCGGATGCTGACTGGGCTGGCTGCCCCGACACGCGACGCTCTACGTCAGGCTACTGCGTCTACCTTGGGCCCTCGTTGATCTCTTGGTCATCGAAGCGGCAGCCCACGGTCTCCCGCTCTAGCGCCGAGGCAGAGTATCGTGCCGTGGCCAACGCCGTGGCCGAGTGCTCTTGGATACGTCAGCTGCTCCAGGAATTGCTTTGTGATGTTCACAAGGCCACTCTTGTCTACTGCGATAACGTCAGCGCGATCTACCTCTCCGCCAACCCGGTGCACCATCGACGGACGAAGCATATTGAGCTCGATATTCACTTCGTGCGCGAGCAGGTTGCCCTTGGCCGTGTTCGGGTTCTCCACGTGCCGACGACGCAACAGTTTGCTGATGTGATGACTAAGGGATTGCCTACTCCCGTATTCGAGGAGTTTCGGTCCAGTCTCTGTGTCTCCGGCAACGCTTCGACTGCGGGGGGGTGTTGAGTATGTATTTTGTACTGCACGTGTATTGGAGTTGTGACCCACCTCCTAGTCTTGTATAGTTGAGGTAGAGGCCTTCCCTTGTATTATATATGCGTGCACCAGCACCCAAATCAATACATCGCATTGCAAATCATCTGTCTACACTCGGGATACCCCTTCTCGTGGGCGAGTTGCGCCAATTAGATGAGGTCTTGGTCTCTGCCCACTCTGGGCCGTAGTAGCGAGAATTGGGCTTATGTGCGCGGCCTCATGGGCTGGACCTCTCCTGCAGGTGGGGCTCCTTCGTCAGTGACGCTGACAGACAAGGGGGAGTATAAAATTGCTTCGAATTTTATATGAATGGGTTACGAACGAAATGCGTATTTAAAACTAAGGCTGGATCGTAGCAAGAATCAAACAAGCGAAGAAGCCACGACAGAGATCGGTCTGTCGTCGGTGCGCGGTGAACTGCATTTCGACTGGCACCAGTGCTCTGAATTTTCATCTCTTCAATATACAGCTTTCGATGTGTCCTCAGCTCCAGTCACGCCGCGCCACGTGCCCTCTCAGCGCTCTATTTATGCCACCCTTCCACCGAGCCAGAGAGCCATCCATCTCCATTCCCAATCCCAATCCCAGTCCCAGAGATAACGAAGATGAGGAACCAGAAGAGCCGTGTCCAGGAGTGCAAGGTCGAGCACATCGACCTCATCCCGGGGATGCCGGACGACGTCGCCGTCGACTGCCTGGCGCGCGTCCCGCACGCCTCCTTCCGCTCGATGCGCGGCGTCTGCCGCGGCTGGAACACCGCCGCCACCGCGCCGGACTTCGCGCTGGCGCGCGCCGAGGCCGGCGCCAACGAGGATCTGGTCTACCTGCTGCAGTTCGGGAACCCGGCGGCCGCGGACGGGGTCGCGCCGGAGAACGCCCAGGCGTACGGGGTGTCGGTGTACAACGTCACCACCGGGGAGTGGCGCCGCGAGGGCGCCGCGCCGCCCGTGCCGATGTTCGCGCAGTGCGCGGCCGTGGGGAGCCGCCTCGCCGTGCTGGGCGGGTGGGACCCCAAGACCTTCGAGCCCGTGGCGGACGTGCACGTGCTCGACGCGGCCACCGGCGTGTGGCGCCGCGGCGCGCCGATGCGGTCGGCGCGGTCCTTCTTCGCCTGCGCCGAGGCGGGCGGCAAGATCTACGTCGCGGGAGGCCACGACAAGCTCAAGAACGCGCTGAAGACGGCGGAGGCGTACGACGCGGGCGCCGACGCCTGGGACCCGCTCCCGGACATGTCCGAGGAGCGCGACGAGTGCGACGGCATGGCCACCGTCGCCGGCGACCGGTTCCTGGCCGTGAGCGGGTACCGCACGGGCCGCCAGGGCGGGTTCGAGCGCGACGCCGAGTGGTTCGATCCGGCGTCCCGCGAGTGGCGCCGCCTGGAGCGCGTGCGCGCGCCGCCGTCGGCGGCGCACGTGGTGGTGCGCGGCCGGGTGTGGTGCATCGAGGGCACGGCCGTGATGGAGTACCGCGGGGAGCGGCGCAGCTGGCGCGAGGTCGGGCCGTCCCCGCCGGGGCTCAAGGCCGGCACGGCACGCGCGGTCGCCGTCGGCGGCGGCGAGCGCGTGGTGGTGACCGGCGCCATGGAGTCCGAGGGAGGAGGCACCGGGCACGCCCTGTGGGTGTTCGACGTCAAGTCCAAGAACTGGACCGTGGTGCGGCCGCCGCCGCAGTTCGCTGGCTTCGTCTTCTCCATTGGATCCGTGCGCGTGTGATGTCTCGGACCGCTCTCCTGTCCAAGGAGACTTCTTGCTAGTCATGCCATGTGTGCGGAGAGATGAGCGGAAGGCAGAGAGATGCGAGTAGTCGACGGCATCGAAGGCGAAGAGAGGTAGCGTAGTTAGCTCAGCTGTGTTCATCTGCCTCCGTTGCAGCCGCAGAACTGAATTCGGGTGTAGTAATCCTTGTTTTTCGAATCTATAGGGGTTAGATTACCTGATTTTTCTTGGCAAACAACATTTATCCGTCTTCTTCAGTCAAAAATACTACGTCGGGAACAGGTAAAAACAGGCAACACTGTGGGTTCGTGGATACATCTCATGAGTGTACCAACCAAATGTGCCCAGTTCGGGCTTTGAGAAACGCCAAAATACAAAGTGAAACTTGAGGGTTTTGCTCGGATTCTTCAGCGTCAGTTTGCCTTTGCTTGATTTGACTCTGTTCTTAGCATTTCATAATGCAGTCAAAACATAATGCAGTCAAAATATTGCACTAATCACATAATTAACACACGAATACTAGCATACATAATATCCGTGTGTAATTAATATATTGCCTAAATATTAACGTGCGTTGCACGTGTGCATTTACTAGTGTATATAAATTTGTCTCGGGTTGTCTTTAGGTAGCCTTTGTGTTTTGGTTTGGGACGACGTGGCTGGCAGCGGCACTTTCCTATTTACAAATAACTTTTTTGTTGCCCCGTGTGTTTATCACCGGCGAAGGGTGTGTGGTTTTCTGTCTTTGGTGGATCTTCGGGATCCACTTGATTTATGTTTTCGGTCGATCTGTCTGGATTCAAATGACTTTCGGCCGCTGTTTCTATAAGCTTCTGGGTTTTAGAAAGTTTGTCCCCTCATGGTGGAGGCCCAGAGGTGGCATTACGCTATGTTCATGGACTCACAACGCCCATCAGTGGATGCAGGAGGAACAAGATTTCGGCTCCCCCAAGTCTTTGAGTGTAACCTTATATTTTAGGGTAGTAATCTTATTTTTCTGCATAGGTGTGTTTGTAAGGTCGTGTGAACCTTAATGTATGGTCTTAGGACTTTTCGAAGGAAAAAAATGGCTTATGACCTGCGGCGTGCAACAAATTATGCATGGAATATTTTTTATGTTCTTATGTATGGAATGTTCTTATGTTCAAGGAATATTTTTGATGAAATTATGCATCAGCGTCAATCTTCCAAAATGAGCTATCACGTGACACAAATTCAAGCGGCGTGCAACAGACGCCGCGCCGATGCCCGCGGCAAGCACGGACTGCGTGCCCCCCTGGGCGCGGGAAAATCGGTATGACATGCGCCCTGGCCTCCATCATACTTGCCTCTCCTACTCCGGAGCATGACCTCCGGAGCACGACCTGCCCGACTCCGGAGCCGGAGGACGGAGCACCATAGAATTTGCCGGGATGTTCGCACACACTCGCACATCTTTCATCTACCAAAGTCATGAGCATTAATTCGCTTCGCCTCCTTTCCATCGCCCACATTAATTCACACATAGAACGGTGTGGTGTGAGATAGATAATTCTCCTGCACGGCGATGGCACCATGATATTGATACTCCTCCGGTACAAGTCAAACAAACATGTGAGCTGACGACGGCGAGCAAACTTGCCTCTGTGCTCACAAGCGACGCTCGTGGCTCCTTCTCAATCACCAGAGTCAGCGTCTCGCACGGGATGGCAGTGGCAATGCCAACGGCACCCCATGGGAGGCACGAAACCGCACGTCGCCGGTGCCGCCCACAAGGTCCAAATGGACGCAGCACATGGTACGACGTAACAAGCATCCATCTCTAATTAATCCCATCGTTTTCCCGGAGGAGATGTGGTGAGCACGAAGGGAAAATTTTGTGTCTTGACTCTTCTGCGATACAAATTCAGGATCTGACTCCGATTGAATTTTTTTTCGGGATTTGATCCTTTCGCTACCGCCAGGGGTCCTGGTGGTAGGGTTAGACAGCCTATCGCCAGGGTCCCTGGCGGTAGGGTGCGACGGAGGGGGACGGCGGCCGTTTGCCCGAGCTGACGTGGATAAGTACCCTACCGCCAGGGCCCCTGGCGGTAGGCTGTCTAATCCTACCGCCAGGGGATCTGGCGGTAGGCTGCCTAATCCTACCGCCAGGGGACCTGGCGGTAGGGTGTGGCTGGGTTTTGCAGTGCAAACCTTCTGTAACGAAATATCAAAGTGCCCTGACGGTAGGGGCTGGCGGTAGGCTGTGTGACCCTACCGTCAGGGTCCGTGGCGGTAGGGTCCTGTGTTTTATTGTTTCAAGTTCAGTTGCTTAGTTCTTTTCAAATTCAATATGACAGCAATATCACAGCAATATCACAGATCTTAAACAATTAAACTTGGGCATCACATACACATTAACAAAACTTGAAGATAATATAGTTCCACAAATAGCAAACGGAGTTCCACAAATAGCAAACGGAGTTCAACTAATTAGGAAACGGAGTTCCACATAGACACACAAGTAGCAAACACACCGTTCCACAAATAAGCTACAAACGGAGTTCCACAAACGGAGTTCCAACACACAAGTAGCAAACACACCGTTTCACAAACGGAGTTCCAACTACAAGAGCCAACTATCGAAGACCCCCCCCCCCCCCCCCCCCCCCCCCCCCCCCCCCCCCCCCCCCCCCCCCCCCCCCCCCCCCCCCCCCCCCCCCCCCCCCCCCCCCCCCCCCCCCCCCCCCCCCCCCCCCCCCCCCCCCCCCCCCCCCCCCCCCCCCCCCCCCCCCCCCCCCCCCCCCCCCCCCCCCCCCCCCCCCCCCCCCCCCCCCCCCCCCCCCCCCCCCCCCCCCCCCCCCCCCCCCCCCCCCCCCCCCCCCCCCCCCCCCCCCCCCCCCCCCCCCCCCCCCCCCCCCCCCCCCCCCCCCCCCCCCCCCCCCCCCCCCCCCCCCCCCCCCCCCCCCCCCCCCCCCCCCCCCCCCCCCCCCCCCCCCCCCCCCCCCCCCCCCCCCCCCCCCCCCCCCCCCCCCCCCCCCCCCCCCCCCCCCCCCCCCCCCCCCCCCCCCCCCCCCCCCCCCCCCCCCCCCCCCCCCCCCCCCCCCCCCCCCCCCCCCCCCCCCCCCCCCCCCCCCCCCCCCCCCCCCCCCCCCCCCCCCCCCCCCCCCCCCCCCCCCCCCCCCCCCCCCCCCCCCCCCCCCCCCCCCCCCCCCCCCCCCCCCCCCCCCCCCCCCCCCCCCCCCCCCCCCCCCCCCCCCCCCCCCCCCCCCCCCCCCCCCCCCCCCCCCCCCCCCCCCCCCCCCCCCCCCCCCCCCCCCCCCCCCCCCCCCCCCCCCCCCCCCCCCCCCCCCCCCCCCCCCCCCCCCCCCCCCCCCCCCCCCCCCCCCCCCCCCCCCCCCCCCCCCCCCCCCCCCCCCCCCCCCCCCCCCCCCCCCCCCCCCCCCCCCCCCCCCCCCCCCCCCCCCCCCCCCCCCCCCCCCCCCCCCCCCCCCCCCCCCCCCCCCCCCCCCCCCCCCCCCCCCCCCCCCCCCCCCCCCCCCCCCCCCCCCCCCCCCCCCCCCCCCCCCCCCCCCCCCCCCCCCCCCCCCCCCCCCCCCCCCCCCCCCCCCCCCCCCCCCCCCCCCCCCCCCCCCCCCCCCCCCCCCCCCCCCCCCCCCCCCCCCCCCCCCCCCCCCCCCCCCCCCCCCCCCCCCCCCCCCCCCCCCCCCCCCCCCCCCCCCCCCCCCCCCCCCCCCCCCCCCCCCCCCCCCCCCCCCCCCCCCCCCCCCCCCCCCCCCCCCCCCCCCCCCAGGATCAGATATAACAAAATGTCATGGACATACTTTCGTAGGTAGGCAATTAGATACTCTCTTACCGAACGGTATAGGTAGGCGAGAGATGCGGTCCCCCAACTGTACCCTGCATCCCAGTCGGCTAGGAAGAATAGATACAACCAGTTGGCAGAGTTCCCGGAGCTGTCTGGAAACACGACCTCTGTGAGAAGATACCACAGGTAGGCCCTCGCGTACCACTCCACAGTCGTCTCATCTGCGCCTTCGGGGCATGTCTTCCGGTGCTCCGAGAGCCAGGGCAACGATACACCGGATGTACGGTTACCCTTAGCACCGGGGCAGTCGCCGATGAGGGTGGCAACCCTCTGCTGCCAGTTGGTCCTCTCCACTCGCCCGGTGAGTGCATGACCCTCGATCGGCATGGCAGCAATCATCGACCAATCCTCGAGAGTCACCGTCATCTCCCCGCATGGCAGATGGAAAGAATGGGTCTCCGGTCGCCACCAGTCAATCAAAGCTGTCAGAGCTGCGTGGACAAGCGTCGGCGGCTGACGCTTGAACTGCAACACGAAACCCAACAGTCGGGCTCTCTTGAAGAACGGCGCGTAGCGCTCGTCGTAGTCCATATGCCCATGAACCCCGTGACCCCTCATGCGCAGTGGCTGGAGCATCTGTCAAAAAGTGAACGCCAAAAGTTAGGAAATTATTTTCATCAATCCGAAAACTTTGATCAATATTTCATTCATATCACTTACCTCTCCGTTCTCTATGAAACGGACACGATGACCCTTGTCGAATGCCCAGTCCAGCATGGAGTACCGTGGGCCGATGTTGTCCGCAAGAGGTGGCCGCCTTAATAAAATTTCATAAACAAAAGCATCATAAGCATAATCATACATAAACAAAAAATGAAATCAAATCATATCAAAATCATATCAACATGCATCATATCAAAATAAAATCTTAAGCATATTCCTCCAACAACATCTACTACACATGATGGATCGAATCATATCAACATGCATCATATCAAAAAAAAATCATCCAACATGCATCATATCATCATATTTTTAAACATTTTTTTTAAATAGAGTTCATCTTGAATGTATTATCTCCAAACAACATCTTCATATCATCATATCAACATGCATCATAAAACTACAATCAAGTCCTCCCACATGCATTACATCATAATTTTTTTAACAAAAAAAATTATGAACTAGGGTTCATCTTCACACTAACATATGAACTATTGATTAGAGTTCATATTCAATACCACTAGTTACTAAAGAACTAAGAACTAGAACTACAATCAAGCTAAAACAATCTTAGGTGAAAAAAAATTCCAATCTAAGTTCAAAAATATGAGGGATTTCAAGCAAATAATGCGTCGAATCGGAAGCAAGTTTGCAAAAACTAATTGGAGGGATTGGAGGAGCTTACGTTTCTCTCTTCGGGGCCATCTCGATCCGCAAAAACGATGAAGAAACGGTGAAGATCCGAGGGGGAGATGAGAGAGGGAGAGAGGGGCGAGTTGGGGGAGAAAGGGGGGAGGGGGAGGGGTGGGGAGATGGGCAGGGGCGCGGGGTCTCGGGCGAAATAACTGCCCGGACCCTACCGCCAGGGGTCCTGGCGGTAGGATTAGACAGGCTACCGCCAGGTGCCCTAGCGGTAGGGTGCGACGGAGGGGGACGGCGGTCGTCTCCGCGTGCTGACGTGGATTAGTACCCTACCGCCAGGGCCCCTGGCGGTAGGCTGTCTAATCCTACCACCAGGACCCCTGACGGGTGCGACGGAGGAGGACGGCGGTCGTCTCCGCGTGCTGACGTGGATTAGTACCCTGGCGGTAGGCTGTCTAATCCTACCACCAGGACCCCTGGCGGTAAGAAAAAGGGTCAAATCCCAAAAAAAATTCCAACTGAGGTCAGATCCTGAATTTGTATCATAAAAGGGTCAAAACACGAAATTTTGCCGAGCACGAACAGATTACCAGTACGAGAAAATTTCAACCCAAGAAATTCTCTCCGAGGATTAATAATCGAAATCGTGCGTGCCTTGCCTCGTGGCGCCAAATGGTAGTACAAAACTGCCGCGGGCGCGGACTTTCCCTGGACCCAGGCTGGCACCATTGGCGCCACCCCATTGTTTTGGGCTGTGCATCCGTTGGCATCCGTCGATAAAAAAATGATGGTGGTGCCGGGCCAAGTGTGTTACTCTACCATATCCTCCCGTGATGTTTGCCTTGGCGTGTACCGTGATGCGGCGTACATAATGCGAGTCAGGCGACGACTTTGGCGCCCCCGGATTTGTACTATTCACTTTCTTGAAATATAGAAAGGGCAGTGATTGAATAGTTATTACGAACACGTCATTGCAAGTTTGCTTAGATTAGATTCGCGCGGTGATCTGTTCCATTCAGTCTAGCAGTTGAGCATATTCTACTTTGATCCGCTGCCTGTCGACATGCTTCTAGAAGCGAATCATCCGAAGCTCAGGTACTTTTCCAAGAAGGAAGCAGAAGCATGGAGCTCAGTCCCTCAGCTCACGACCAGAAGCATGAGAACGATCAAAGGAAAGGAAAAGCTTGTGAAAGGGGGTGCCATCGACCGTCGCCATGAATCACGCATCCACACATACGGAGCCGCTTCAGATTAAGCGCCGAGGTTTTGGCGCTGGCGAAGCTTGCCGGGCAACGCACGGCGCTGTGTTCGTTGTACTGCTGGACTGTTCTGCATGCAAGATTGATTCCACGGCAGATGCAATGTTTTCGTTTGGATTTTTGCCACGGGATCATTCGCTTGTGGTAGAGGCCAGGACCAGGACGGCTGCTGTCCAAAGATGGGCGATTTTATATAATCTGAGACGCTGCAGGCAGAAGTTGGCGTCTCCATCTCTGTCGCTGTAGCAGTCGTGTTCATGCAGCTAGTTAAATAGTTTTTTTTCTTGCGAGGAGCTAGTTAAATAGTTATAGTACATGTTTTTCTAATGCCGCATTTACATTATTCTCGGATATGCTAGGTAGGCTGCTAACTTCTTTGCATATATTAATTAATTGTAGCAATAATCTAATGAGCAAGAGAATTCGGATTCCCTAGATAACTCCTTTGCACCACTCCTTGCTTGGGTTGGGCTTGAGGTGCTCGTGCCTTTTTTCATGGGAGCTTTTGTTGTTGTCTGTACACTGAGCCGTTGAAACGTTTCTAGAAGGCAAGATAAAATAGTACGTACGTACTACTCGACATGTTCATGTGCTGGTGGTGGCACCCATATGCCAGTTGATTGCGACCTAGATTTACCAGTGTTTTCTTGCTTTACAACTCATGGTCATCACCTTTTTGTGGTTGCTTTACTTGCCACCTCGTAGCTCTCTCTTGGATTTTTATGTGGAAGAATGTGGAGGGGTGCCCTCCGGTCTCTGCGCTTTCTCTGTCTTTCTGGTGGACATTTTGATTGATTCGTGGGTGGTGGTGGTGGGGTCTGCTCTGCTTCTATACTACCGTTCAGGACAGATGCTTTGGGTAAGATGTTGAAATGCTTCTAGAAGCACATTGCAATGGACATGGATGGAGCCTTTGTACCAGCTCAGATGTGGATAGATGTATGAGTGACGAGTCAGTAAAAGAAAGGGGGTCCCTTTTTTTAAGAGAGAGAGAGAGAGAGAGAGGAGTGAAGCAAGATTTTTTTGTCTATATTTGGATCGAAGGGTAATACTGTATTAGTGATGATAATATCGTGAGCCTGGAGTGTGAGGTGGGTCCTTAGTTAGGGTTATGAAGCGAATACAATCAAGCCTGCATCTTGACAAGGAGAGGGCAAGGCACCTTTCCCTCAAAATGGTCTGCCCGCTATCCACATACATTTTAAACCATGTTTCAACTAACCGGACAAAATTCATTAAAGACGGAATTCATAAAAAATTCGGATAGATAATAACACCAATCATCCATACATAGGTAGCATGCAAATAAGTCGAGTACAACGATAGTGCAAATTCAACGAGATTAACCGGATGTTCAACAAGCTTTTTACGAACGGATCATGTCCTCCCACAGATATTGCCCCTTGAACTTCATCCAACAATGTATGTGCTTAAATGGTCTGCCCTCTGTTCTATGGTACATCACGACAGCACATCCAGGCTACGCAATGTGTAGAGCAACATTAAGTGAATGAATGAATCAATAAATAAGGTGAGCAAGAAGAAGTGAAACTTACGATGTCCTCGGTTGTCGCGTGCAATGGCCACCTTACCTCCAGCATATCAACAACACCATAAAACTTGGCGACGGTGGTCTGGATGGTGTACCATCGATACGATGGCGACTTCACATTGTGTTCATGGGTGATGTACATGTCGTAGGGCGCAACGTGCTTTCGCGCGTGAAACGAATCATGCACGCGCTACCAGAAGAGCCCCCTTCTGCTCTTGTCTATGAAATCCGCGGATACGGCCAACCACGCATCGCACAACAACTCACCCTCCATACTTGAGTACCCCGCCATCGTTCGTACTTTAAAAAAAGGGCAAGAAGTTCGAAAACAATCTTAATGGCAATTGACGAACACCTGTCGGGACCACCATGGACGTCGTCGATGGGGTGGGCGAGGTACCTAGCTATGGACGGATCTTGGGTGGACGACGTCATAGTACAAGGCGAGCGAGTTTCTGGGTGGTGGTTGCGGACGTCCGGCATGCCTGTGTGGCGGACAGAGAGGTACAACGACGACGTCGGAGGAGAAAGGTGCGGATGCAAAGCAAGGGGGGCAGGGGCGGAGTGGAAGAGAATGAGACCGGGAGGGGGATTTGATTTGAGTGGGCCAGGGGTGCCAGAGCTGCTGTCTGGACTTCCGCAACCTCCTCCCCCTCCCCTCGACTTTGCTTTCAATTTGTGCAGAAAAATGTGTCCGAACCGATCGGTGGATTGATACATGCCCGCGTTGAATGATAAAACATGTTTGGACCGTGCTGTCCGGACAAATGCAGACGATTTGTGAGTCCGCTTTGAAGATGCCCTAAACAGTGATGTGCTCCTTGCATTCATGAAGGAGACCTGTCATCTAAATCCTCTCCCTCTTGGTTGCTTTATTTATCCTCCTGCGTGCCTAAGTGGGAGTTGTTTTAGAAGCTGTCATTCATCCTTGGATACAAAATTACAAAGATACAGCATACTTATCCGCGTTGTTGTGTGACAGTTTTGCCTCGCTGCCCGGAAAATCTAATCACCTGGATGGTGGTTTTCTTTTTTGAAACCTTGGATGGTGGTTTAACAAAAAATGCTACATCTACGTACAGCTTTACGAATCCTTACGTAATCTTTCTATAACTAATCTCTCCGCCCCCCCCCCCCCCCCCCCCCCCCCCCCCCCCCCCCCCCCTATTTCAACTGGGTGGGCCTCTAATTTTCTCCAAACAAAAACTGCCATCTCAGCTCTTACGTTAAACACGTAACAAACCTTACGTAGATGTAGAATTGCCCGTGGTTTAATTATAGCGTAGTACAAGTAGTATATATAGCAAAAGCCACGTTGATGTTTTTCTTGTTTGCGGTAATTAGTGGGACTCTTATGTTCATCAGATGACGACAAACAACTTACACAGTCATCTCATCTAGGTCGACCAACTGACAAGGAAATGCACCAAATTTAGCCGCCTTTGCTAATGGCATAGTAGTAGGCGTACTGAGTGCTGATGCCAAACAAATTAGCTTTACATGTCATCTTCTTATCGCTTGAGGAGCTCCTTTACATTTCACCTGTTGTCGAAATGCACCATAGAAAAGTAGTAGTAGTAACAAGCACCGAACAAAACATAGAGGAAGGTAATTAACATATAGTGCTAATTTGTGATGATGACAATGGTGCCATGGTGCGGGGGGCTGTAAATTAGGCATGTAGTCCTTGTAGCTGCCGGTCACCATTCAACATGGTTGTCGTATCGTACTGCTACTAAATTTGAAATATTCCTTCCTTCCACGTGTCGAACCCTTGTTGCTGTAATGTTTGTGGGAGCAGCGGTACACATGAATAGTTGGAGGGAGTCACAGTGACTAGTCTGGTTCCCTAGGTACAGTTGGTAATCAACGCCATGCATCGTGCATGTGAAGGGGTGGAGTTATCAGCAGTGTTCCTCATGGTTACGTTTGGCGTGGCGCAGACAACTTGAGATCAGATGGATCCGTCCGGCACATGAGCTGCATGTGCGCTCCAGATCATCAGCATGGAGAGATATATCCCACGTCGACACCCACCATGTCCATGTGTATGTTAGTGTCTAGCCTACCCACCGAACCACGGCGATCATCGGAGACAAGAAGATTTCGGGGAAGAAGGGACACAGAGAATTTCCAGGCGCTCGAACACCTTGCGGCACGAACAGCTCCTGTGTATTTTCGGCGAGCTCGAACTCTGCCACACCCTGTTACAATGACCAACACTCGGGTTTTATACCCAAGCACATGCTAGACACGATCTCCACGCCCCTGCCTGCTCGCGGCCACGACCTGGCTCGCTCTGCCCGCGTCCTCCGCGCGTGCCGGCAACGCACGCGACGCGCCGAGCCCTCCCGATCGCCATGCTCCCCCTGGACCTGGTCTCTAACAGACACACACACACACACACACACACGGTGTTTCCCTGCACGAGCACCCCGTGCACCACACACGCACGCATACACGCACGCACACATCAGTCTAGCTAACAACCTGAACGTCTATCCATCCAGCTAACAAACTCACGCATGCATGCAGGACGTAGCGCCCACGCGAGCCTCCGCTGCGCACGCACACCCGCGTACCCGACTCGTCCGTCGCGCCCGGCGCGACCGGATCGCCGCCGCGGCTTATTTGCCCAACACTCTCCCCCTAAGACGCGGCTCAGAGCAGGCCGTCGTCCTCGACGCCGACGTCCGCCAACAGTGCCTGCTCCGCCGCCGGCCCCTTCCGCCGCTGAGGGCAATCCCTCTTGAAGTGGCCGCGCTCCTTGCACTTGTAGCAGCGCCCGCGGCGGTTGCCGCCGCTGCCCGACGCCATGCTCCGCCCGTCGTCGTCGTCCCGTGCACTGCGCTCCTGCCGCTCCCGTGCTCGCCATTGCGCCGCCGTGAACATCAGCTAATCCCCGCCATGGCCGCCTCCATCCTGCCCGCGTCGACGCAGCCGCTCGTCGAAGGCCTTCAGGCGACCAAGGGCGTCCTCGAACACCATGGTCGAGACGTCACAGAATTGCTCTATTCCGGCCACCGCCGCGTACAGACGATCCGGCACGGCGTCGAGCAATTTCTTCACAATCGCGGCGTCGTCCAGGGTCGATCCGAGCCCCGCGAAACGCGCCGCCATCCCGCTGATCTTCCCTGCAAATGCGTCCAGCGACTCGCTGCCGTCCATTCGCAGCCGCTCGAAGTCGCCTCGGAGTGTGGCCAGCCGCGCCGCCCGGACGCGATCGGCTCCGACGAACCGCGCCTTGAGGCTGCACCATATCTCCGCCGCCGTCTTCTTCGCGGCCACCTGCAGTAGCAGGTCGTCGGAGAGCGCCCGCAGCAGGTAAGCCCGCGCCGGCTTATCTTTCTTGGCGATCACCGCCGACGCCGCGTCCTCCGGCGGCACCACCGCCTCCCACAGCCCGGCGGCGTCCAGGTCGGCCTCCACCTTGATGGCCCAGGTAGTGTAATTCTCCCCCATGAGCACAGGCACCGGCTGCGACACCGAGCCACCCGAGCCGCCGGCGTATGGGACGAGAGCCATGGCCAGCGACCTCCCTCACAAACCTCGCTCTGATGCCAAATGTTAGTGTCTAGCCTACCCACCGGACCACGGCGATCACCGGAGACAAGAAGATTTCGGGGAAGAAGGGACACAGAGAATTTCCAGGCGCTCGAACACCTTGCGGCACGAACGGCTCCTGTGTATTTCCGGCGAGCTCGAACTCTGCCACACCCTGTTACAATGACCAACACTCGGGTTTTATACCCAGGCACATGCTAGACACGATCTCCACGCCCCTGCCTGCTCGCGGCCACGACCTGGCTCGCTCTGCCCGCGTCCTCCGCGCGCGCCGGCAATGCACGCGACGCGCCGAGCCCTCCCGATCGCCACGCTCCCCCTGGACCTGGTCTCTAACAGACACACACACACACACACGGTGTTTCCCTGCACGAGCACCCCGTGCACCACACACGCACGCATACACGCACGCTGAACGTCTATCCATCCAGCTAACAAACTCACGCATGCATGCAGGACGTAGCGCCCACGCGAGCCTCCCCTGCGCACGCACACCCACGTACCCGACTCGTCCGTCGCGCCCGGCGCGACCGGATCGCCGCCGCGGCTTATTTGCCCAACAGTGTACAGTAGTCATGATGCACGTTCTAGAAGCAGAATATCTATGTGCTCACGCTGCATGCACCCCGCGCCGGCAACGTCGAGACCGGGAGAATCATCAACGAGGCCGGCGTAGCGTCTCTCGTTTATCCCCAAGGCTGGGGATGATTTTTCCACCGCCTTGTGTCCTCACCTGATTCCATCGGCCCCACCCAAACTTGCGGACCAAGTTGAGCATGCGTGGGTCAGTTGGTTGGGTGGGTGCACGGCGCATCCGCCGCGTCCCACCGACGGTCGGGGACCCTCCAGCGCAGGCACGCGTGTTTCTGGCCCTCCCGGTCCATCATTTGCGTGGAACATTGTCGGAGAAGCCTGAACCCGTGGCCATATGTTAGTACTCTCAACCCTGTTGCATACGACCATGGAAACAGATGGCCAATGCAGATGTCACAGTGGAATGTTCTGCTAGTACCTACGTACTCCAAGGAAAGAAGACTGAAGAAAAACCTCGAAAAACGGTCAAGTTCAAACGGCGGGGGACGGACGTCGATGCAAGGGGACAAACGCGACGGGTTCCCGCCGGTCGCCCGTCGAAGGGACGGCTTTACTTTTCTATAGCAAGCAACATTGGACATCACCTGCGGCTCTGCTGCCGTGCTGCTTCCCAACCAAGCAACATCCACCGTGCGTTCGGAATCTTTGCACACATTAATACGTCTTCACCACATCACACTGGCCTGACTTCTCGAGTTGTATGGCGCACAGTTCAAACCTCGCGAGATACTTGGGCGAGCGTGTATCGGGCGTAATCACTGGAGTCAGCGCTTGCCTCACACTCCTGGAATGGCGCAGCGCCGGCGCCGTGCGTACGGTACATATGGCCACACAATATTTCACAGCGTCAGACCGATCGATCGCATTGTTTTCGAGGGAGCGGCATGTCGCAGCGCACGAATAGATTACCGCGAGAACATTTCAACTACGGATTCCCATGATTACTTTGTCATACTCCTGTACTTTTTTTTTTGAGACAACCTCACGAAGTTTTTATTAAGTCGTCACAACGTTTACAGTGACGAAAGAAAGATCCCCAGGGTGGCCTAACCACACACGGCGGCCACCTCCAAGAGATAGAGCATGCTTCGCTAAGTTGTGAGCTTCAACATTTGAGCTCCTAAATTCATGACTAAACTTGCAAAAATCAAAGTCCGAAGATTGATGTATTATTTCATGTACAATAGCTCCATGAGCTGATGCATTTTCCTCGTTGAGGTCCTCCACCACCTGTTTGCAGTCCGACACCACATGAATTCGCCTCTGGTATAGGTCCTCCGCCAACGCCATCGCTTCTCTGATTGCAATAGCTTCAAGGATTTGTGGAGAAGAAATGTACTTCAAAACCAACACCGAAGCCCCCATGAAGGTTCCATCTTCACTCCTGCAAATCGCCCCAACTGCACCATACCTAGCATGCCTTGGGGCCGCAGCATCAACGTTTATCTTCACCGAGCCTGGCTAGGGGGCCTGCCATTGGGTCGGTCTGGGAGCTCTGAAACCCCCGTGCTTCAGGAGCCTTGTGTTGATACAGTTAATTTCCGCTAGATAGCTAGTAATAAAACCGTTTATAGAATGCGGTGACTGGAAGATGTCCTCGTAGATCGCTTTCCGCCGTGCTCCCCAAATAGCCCACAGGGTGACAATCAGTTGTACGAACGCATTTGCGTCCAGTATTTCATGTAGTGCAAACAACCAATTCTTGGGACTGTCCTCTTGCCTTTCCACCATATGGTGTACCAATTCCTCCGGCGCTAGAGCCCAGACGCTAGCTGACATAGGGCATGAGAGAAGTGCATGTCTCCACGTATCAGTAGCTCCACACAGTCTGCATGTATCCTCAGTAGCCATATTTCGATGCTTGAGTAATTCCGCAGTGGGCATGGACTGTCTTGCCAGACGCCATACAAACATCCGAAGTTTAGATGGTACCTGTATGTGCCAAATATTACTCCATTTGTTCTGCTCATTCTGCGCATTAGAAGGTCCCTCCTCTTCATGCAGCCAAGCCTCCCTCTCGTGCTTGGTGCGAAGGATCATGCGATAAGCAGACCTTACACTAAATACACCTCTATTCTCCTCATGCCAGGCCCAAAAGTCCTCTACTTTTCGTGTGCACAAAGGTATCTTCAGGATCTCTGCAGCATCAAAATCAGTGAAAGTAGCTCGGATCAGATCCTCCTTCCACGATGCATTAGTAGCATCAATAAGTTCAGCGACCATATGTGACGACCCCGGCTTAACCGTGCACTAACCATACACGCAAATGCACACGATTAAGTCTAAGGACTCACTTGAAGATATCACAACACAACTCTAAAACATAAATAAAGTCATACAAGCTTTATATTACAAGCCAGGGCCTCGAGGGCTCGAATACATAGCTCGATGGCATACAAGCGTCAGCGGAAGCATCAGATATCTGGGTACAGATATATTATAGAGAGAGAAGCAAGCCTTTAGAAGGCAGGATAAAATAAAATACTACGATCGAAAGGCGTAGGCCTCCTGCCCTGGACCCTCCGATCCTACTCCTGATCGTCAGTCGGCTCCTCGTAGTAGTAGTACTCGCCAGGCGAGTAGTAGTACTGACCGTCGACGGGGGCATCTGGCTCAGGGGCTCCGTCGTCTGGTGGCATCAAGTGGAAATGGGGGAAAAAGAAAATAAAGCAAACGTGAGTACTCATCCAAAGTACTCAGCAAGTAAGGATCTACACTACAGATGCAACATTTTCAAAAGGAGGCTGTACATGTGGACTGGGCTGCAGAAATGCCAGAATAGAGGGGGAAAGCCTAGTCCTATCGAAGACTAGCATCTTCAGCATCTTCATCGGTCTTGCAGCATTAGAAGAGCGCAGATTACATAATGTAAAGTAGTAGTAGCTGTATCATCAACCTCGACCTGAGATCCTTTCTCGACTCCCTACGAGAATGAACTATGAGAATTCCTTTTTTCGTTTTTTTCTTTTCAGTTCTCATAAGTCCTTGATATACTAGCAGAAACTCAATACTTGACCGACTGCGTCACAGTGCTGCCAATGGAAGACACATAAAATGTAATATTGCTTCTTTGGAACATGAAGGAAATGTTATACAAGTCCCAGAGCCGTACTATCCAGTTCTCATCCCAAGTTCTAGTTGTACCGATCGGGATACAACTCCGAGTGTCCGTTACCTTAGGACAGGCTATCGATAGAAGTTTCTTCCCTGCAGGGGTGCACCAAGTTACCCACCACGCTCGCTTAACTCCGGCCGGACACACTTTCTGGGTCATGCCCGCCCTCGGCTAAGCAACACGCTACAACCCGACCGAATACTTAACAGAGAGGTCAGCACGCTGGACTAACCTATGAACCCGGGGGTCTTGGGCCTTCGCCCCGGGAACTCCTGCACGTTGCGTGGGCGGCTGAAAGCAGACCTAGCAACCCCTTATACAAGCGTGGTTGCGTTCCCAG
>JAAAWM010010459.1:0-41715 GCA_036873465.1 Thinopyrum obtusiflorum | reverse complement strand
AAGGCGCGCCCCTTCTTTTTTACACCGACAGGAGCCCCCGGGCCTGGGCCACACATAAGCGCGACACGGTGTTGGGCCAGGCCCAAAATGGTGCGCGGGCAGGAGGGGCGGTTTCTATCACGGTAATTTTCCGTCTGCTGCGCTTCCCCACGACTCGCGTTGAATGCTCGATGTGGAGGGGTGTGTGCGTGACGTGGGCGGCATGTGTGATGCGGTTCCCGCACGCATGTGTCACATCGCAGTAAAGAGGCGGCTCACGCCTTCCCCGTAAAAAGAGGGAGGCGTGGAGGCGCGGCTCATTTACTGAATGGAGCCGGGTCGCGGTCTTCAAGGCATCCATACCCCACAATCACGGGGTGGGGAGAGGTCGCTTCACCCGTCCCCTCGGTTCTGCACATTCGCCACACGTCCTCCATGCGCTTGGGGTGGCAAGCGGTGGAGACGGGAAACCGGGCCATCGCTGGTTGGGGCAGCGGGTCGGTCCCAATTCCCTGCGCCTCTGGTGGCTGGATTGGCCGAGCGGGGCGGCCGAGCGCCGATCCCGCCCCTTTATAAGGAGAGGGAAGGGGAGATGTCATCCCGCATTCTTCTATCTTCTACCTCCTCCTGCCTCTGCTTCTTCCTCTCATCTGCCATGGAGAAAGGGAACTCCGGTCCCTCGACGGTGGCGGCGAGGGTCGCCGCTCAACAGCGCGTCCCTCTTACTCCTGAGCCCACGGTGGTGGAGCCGGCCGCGAGGGGAAGGGGGAGGGGGCGAGGCCATGGGCGAAGCCGTGGCAGAGGTCGTGGTGCTTGGGAAAGAGGAGGACGGGGCGGCGCGCCGGCCTCGCCCCCACCAATGATGCCTTTCCCGATGGAGGGCCACGTTGGTGACCAGCCCCACGAGTTCTTCATCAGGCTGCGCCGGCCTCCGCATCGCCGTCTTCGTCTTCCTGCCCCGTTTGCTCGGGAGATGGAGCGTGACCCACCCCAGACCCTCAGGATGCACATGAGGGGCTGCGGGAATGGGGGCACGCGGGTCGACGTCGACTTCCCGGCTCCTCGGGTCATGTACCTCCGTCGTGGATGGAAGACGTTCGCTTGCATCCACAGCCTGACGGCGGGGCTCGTCCTCTACTTCAAATTAATGGAGGACGGGTTGCTCTCCGTCAAGGTCTTCGGAGATTTTGGAACTCGCCTGAAGTGCTGCGTGGAGAGCTCCTCCGACGGAGACTCCGACGATGGAAGCTCTTCCTCGAGCGAAAGTGACGAGGAGGACAGCGGGGCAGATGATGGGGACGAGTCCGACTAGGCGTCGGACGCCCCGCGCCTGGGCGGGTGTGGCAGCAGCAGCATCTGCACCTGGCCACTCCTCCGGCGGAGTTTCGCCGGCGGAGGGGCCAGCTCCTTGAACTTCTCGGGGCCGTCTCCTTGGGCGGCTGGCATCGGGACGCTACGGAAGAGGAAGAGGGCGGGCGGCAAGGCCGTTAACTCGGTGTACGTGGACACCGACGCCTTCGTCGCGTGTCCGGCGACCTGCCACCTTGTTTTCCAGCTCCTTTCCCGGCACCGTCATCACCGGCCCACCCTTGGGCAGCCACCGAGGTGTTCTCTTGGTGCTTTCTGCTGCTCGTAGCTCGCCTAGGCGCCCCTTTTGCCCTTTCTCCTTCTTGACCTGCCTCCTGAGGAGAGGGACAAGAAAAGGATTACGGGCATCTTATCTCTTTTTTTGTTTGTAAGCCTTCGGGCCTTCGTTGAATTTAGAACTTGTAATCCCCTTGCTCATGTTTTTCATTTCGTATGAACTGTACCTGTACGGGATGTTTTTAATGAAAAAGGGATGTTTGTCGGGTTTTTCGTTCGTGGGTAGACCCCGCGACAAGGAGCGAATCCTTGTTACTATTTAAAGATAAACGTTTTTCGCCCGGCAACAGGCCTTGCCGTCTCCCCACTTTGCTCGACCATTCTCGCGCTCTCGGCGGAGGCAGGGATGAAGTGGGCTTAGGCTCCTCATTCTATCTCCTTGCTGCCGCGGCTACAACCAAATCCGGACACAGGAGATAATCCTTAGGTATAGGAAAAAGGGGAGCACGGTAGTCTGGAGATAAAACGAGGTTTCACATACCCCAGTCCTGTTCCGAAATGCATGATAGGGGATGAAAGACTTATCTGGATCTGTAGCCCCTGGCAACCTTGTCTTGTCGCGGTTGGATCCTTGAACTTGCAGCCCCCTGGCAACTCTGGTTTGCCGGGGTCGGACGCCGGTCCGTTCCCTTTCTTACAAGTAGCTCAGCAGAAGTGCCCATGTGCCCTGCGAACCAAAGGAGGACAGAAAAGAACAGAGAGACGCGCACTCGACCTCTAGGATAGGGGTTAGTCGCCGCTAACCCCCCCCCCCCCCCCCCCCCCCCCCCCCCCCCCCCCCCCCCCCCCCCCCCCCCCCCCCCCCCCCCCCCCCCCCCCCCCCCCCCCCCCCCCCCCCCCCCCCCCCCCCCCCCCCCCCCCCCCCCCCCCCCCCCCCCCCCCCCCCCCCCCCCCCCCCCCCCCCCCCCCCCCCCCCCCCCCCCCCCCCCCCCCCCCCCCCCCCCCCCCCCCCCCCCCCCCCCCCCCCCCCCCCCCCCCCCCCCCCCCCCCCCCCCCCCCCCCCCCCCCCCCCCCCCCCCCCCCCCCCCCCCCCCCCCCCCCCCCCCCCCCCCCCCCCCCCCCCCCCCCCCCCCCCCCCCCCCCCCCCCCCCCCCCCCCCCCCCCCCCCCCCCCCCCCCCCCCCCCCCCCCCCCCCCCCCCCCCCCCCCCCCCCCCCCCCCCCCCCCCCCCCCCCCCCCCCCCCCCCCCCCCCCCCCCCCCCCCCCCCCCCCCCCCCCCCCCCCCCCCCCCCCCCCCCCCCCCCCCCCCCCCCCCCCCCCCCCCCCCCCCCCCCCCCCCCCCCCCCCCCCCCCCCCCCCCCCCCCCCCCCCCCCCCCCCCCCCCCCCCCCCCCCCCCCCCCCCCCCCCCCCCCCCCCCCCCCCCCCCCCCCCCCCCCCCCCCCCCCCCCCCCCCCCCCCCCCCCCCCCCCCCCCCCCCCCCCCCCCCCCCCCCCCCCCCCCCCCCCCCCCCCCCCCCCCCCCCCCCCCCCCCCCCCCCCCCCCCCCCCCCCCCCCCCCCCCCCCCCCCCCCCCCCCCCCCCCCCCCCCCCCCCCCCCCCCCCCCCCCCCCCCCCCCCCCCCCCCCCCCCCCCCCCCCCCCCCCCCCCCCCCCCCCCCCCCCCCCCCCCCCCCCCCCCCCCCCCCCCCCCCCCCCCCCCCCCCCCCCCCCCCCCCCCCCCCCCCCCCCCCCCCCCCCCCCCCCCCCCCCCCCCCCCCCCCCCCCCCCCCCCCCCCCCCCCCCCCCCCCCCCCCCCCCCCCCCCCCCCCCCCCCCCCCCCCCCCCCCCCCCCCCCCCCCCCCCCCCCCCCCCCCCCCCCCCCCCCCCCCCCCCCCCCCCCCCCCCCCCCCCCCCCCCCCCCCCCCCCCCCCCCCCCCCCCCCCCCCCCCCCCCCCCCCCCCCCCCCCCCCCCCCCCCCCCCCCCCCCCCCCCCCCCCCCCCCCCCCCCCCCCCCCCCCCCCCCCCCCCCCCCCCCCCCCCCCCCCCCCCCCCCCCCCCCCCCCCCCCCCCCCCCCCCCCCCCCCCCCCCCCCCCCCCCCCCCCCCCCCCCCCCCCCCCCCCCCCCCCCCCCCCCCCCCCCCCCCCCCCCCCCCCCCCCCCCCCCCCCCCCCCCCCCCCCCCCCCCCCCCCCCCCCCCCCCCCCCCCCCCCCCCCCCCCCCCCCCCCCCCCCCCCCCCCCCCCCCCCCCCCCCCCCCCCCCCCCCCCCCCCCCCCCCCCCCCCCCCCCCCCCCCCCCCCCCCCCCCCCCCCCCCCCCCCCCCCCCCCCCCCCCCCCCCCCCCCCCCCCCCCCCCCCCCCCCCCCCCCCCCCCCCCCCCCCCCCCCCCCCCCCCCCCCCCCCCCCCCCCCCCCCCCCCCCCCCCCCCCCCCCCCCCCCCCCCCCCCCCCCCCCCCCCCCCCCCCCCCCCCCCCCCCCCCCCCCCCCCCCCCCCCCCCCCCCCCCCCCCCCCCCCCCCCCCCCCCCCCCCCCCCCCCCCCCCCCCCCCCCCCCCCCCCCCCCCCCCCCCCCCCCCCCCCCCCCCCCCCCCCCCCCCCCCCCCCCCCCCCCCCCCCCCCCCCCCCCCCCCCCCCCCCCCCCCCCCCCCCCCCCCCCCCCCCCCCCCCCCCCCCCCCCCCCCCCCCCCCCCCCCCCCCCCCCCCCCCCCCCCCCCCCCCCCCCCCCCCCCCCCCCCCCCCCCCCCCCCCCCCCCCCCCCCCCCCCCCCCCCCCCCCCCCCCCCCCCCCCCCCCCCCCCCCCCCCCCCCCCCCCCCCCCCCCCCCCCCCCCCCCCCCCCCCCCCCCCCCCCCCCCCCCCCCCCCCCCCCCCCCCCCCCCCCCCCCCCCCCCCCCCCCCCCCCCCCCCCCCCCCCCCCCCCCCCCCCCCCCCCCCCCCCCCCCCCCCCCCCCCCCCCCCCCCCCCCCCCCCCCCCCCCCCCCCCCCCCCCCCCCCCCCCCCCCCCCCCCCCCCCCCCCCCCCCCCCCCCCCCCCCCCCCCCCCCCCCCCCCCCCCCCCCCCCCCCCCCCCCCCCCCCCCCCCCCCCCCCCCCCCCCCCCCCCCCCCCCCCCCCCCCCCCCCCCCCCCCCCCCCCCCCCCCCCCCCCCCCCCCCCCCCCCCCCCCCCCCCCCCCCCCCCCCCCCCCCCCCCCCCCCCCCCCCCCCCCCCCCCCCCCCCCCCCCCCCCCCCCCCCCCCCCCCCCCCCCCCCCCCCCCCCCCCCCCCCCCCCCCCCCCCCCCCCCCCCCCCCCCCCCCCCCCCCCCCCCCCCCCCCCCCCCCCCCCCCCCCCCCCCCCCCCCCCCCCCCCCCCCCCCCCCCCCCCCCCCCCCCCCCCCCCCCCCCCCCCCCCCCCCCCCCCCCCCCCCCCCCCCCCCCCCCCCCCCCCCCCCCCCCCCCCCCCCCCCCCCCCCCCCCCCCCCCCCCCCCCCCCCCCCCCCCCCCCCCCCCCCCCCCCCCCCCCCCCCCCCCCCCCCCCCCCCCCCCCCCCCCCCCCCCCCCCCCCCCCCCCCCCCCCCCCCCCCCCCCCCCCCCCCCCCCCCCCCCCCCCCCCCCCCCCCCCCCCCCCCCCCCCCCCCCCCCCCCCCCCCCCCCCCCCCCCCCCCCCCCCCCCCCCCCCCCCCCCCCCCCCCCCCCCCCCCCCCCCCCCCCCCCCCCCCCCCCCCCCCCCCCCCCCCCCCCCCCCCCCCCCCCCCCCCCCCCCCCCCCCCCCCCCCCCCCCCCCCCCCCCCCCCCCCCCCCCCCCCCCCCCCCCCCCCCCCCCCCCCCCCCCCCCCCCCCCCCCCCCCCCCCCCCCCCCCCCCCCCCCCCCCCCCCCCCCCCCCCCCCCCCCCCCCCCCCCCCCCCCCCCCCCCCCCCCCCCCCCCCCCCCCCCCCCCCCCCCCCCCCCCCCCCCCCCCCCCCCCCCCCCCCCCCCCCCCCCCCCCCCCCCCCCCCCCCCCCCCCCCCCCCCCCCCCCCCCCCCCCCCCCCCCCCCCCCCCCCCCCCCCCCCCCCCCCCCCCCCCCCCCCCCCCCCCCCCCCCCCCCCCCCCCCCCCCCCCCCCCCCCCCCCCCCCCCCCCCCCCCCCCCCCCCCCCCCCCCCCCCCCCCCCCCCCCCCCCCCCCCCCCCCCCCCCCCCCCCCCCCCCCCCCCCCCCCCCCCCCCCCCCCCCCCCCCCCCCCCCCCCCCCCCCCCCCCCCCCCCCCCCCCCCCCCCCCCCCCCCCCCCCCCCCCCCCCCCCCCCCCCCCCCCCCCCCCCCCCCCCCCCCCCCCCCCCCCCCCCCCCCCCCCCCCCCCCCCCCCCCCCCCCCCCCCCCCCCCCCCCCCCCCCCCCCCCCCCCCCCCCCCCCCCCCCCCCCCCCCCCCCCCCCCCCCCCCCCCCCCCCCCCCCCCCCCCCCCCCCCCCCCCCCCCCCCCCCCCCCCCCCCCCCCCCCCCCCCCCCCCCCCCCCCCCCCCCCCCCCCCCCCCCCCCCCCCCCCCCCCCCCCCCCCCCCCCCCCCCCCCCCCCCCCCCCCCCCCCCCCCCCCCCCCCCCCCCCCCCCCCCCCCCCCCCCCCCCCCCCCCCCCCCCCCCCCCCCCCCCCCCCCCCCCCCCCCCCCCCCCCCCCCCCCCCCCCCCCCCCCCCCCCCCCCCCCCCCCCCCCCCCCCCCCCCCCCCCCCCCCCCCCCCCCCCCCCCCCCCCCCCCCCCCCCCCCCCCCCCCCCCCCCCCCCCCCCCCCCCCCCCCCCCCCCCCCCCCCCCCCCCCCCCCCCCCCCCCCCCCCCCCCCCCCCCCCCCCCCCCCCCCCCCCCCCCCCCCCCCCCCCCCCCCCCCCCCCCCCCCCCCCCCCCCCCCCCCCCCCCCCCCCCCCCCCCCCCCCCCCCCCCCCCCCCCCCCCCCCCCCCCCCCCCCCCCCCCCCCCCCCCCCCCCCCCCCCCCCCCCCCCCCCCCCCCCCCCCCCCCCCCCCCCCCCCCCCCCCCCCCCCCCCCCCCCCCCCCCCCCCCCCCCCCCCCCCCCCCCCCCCCCCCCCCCCCCCCCCCCCCCCCCCCCCCCACGTGCCCTGGACAGCGATGCATGCGGCGCCATGTAGGCAGGCAGGCAGCTGAGGTGGCGCGGTGGTAGGGTCTTCACGAAGATCTGCATGCCGCCATGCAGGCACTTGCCGATCTGGCCTGGAAGCAGCATGTTGCCACGCAGGTGCCAGTCCAGCTAGTTGGGCTGGCAGCTGCATGCGAGCGGCGGCGGAGACTTGGCTGGTGCGGGCCTGGCAGTGGCCTCGCTGATGTCCTCGGCAAGGGCCCTGCCGGGGGCCCAGCAAGGGTCTTGCCGTGGCGCGCAGTCGTCCCCGACAAGGATCTTGCCGGGGGTCTTGTGGCTTTCCTCGGCAGGGATTCCGCCGAGGGTCGCCGTCTTCTGGTTCTCATCTGGATCTCACATATCTATGGTCTTGACAAAGATCTGCATGCCACCACAGAGGTGCCTCCCGAGCCCTGGCCCAATCGTAGCCGGTTGGGTTGGAACCTGCGGCTCAAGGGCGGCTCGCTCTGTTGGTGTTTGGGCGTGCTGCCCCGGCAAGGGTCTTGCCGGGGGAAACTGCTCCGTCCGTCTGCTTCTTTGTGTTCTTGGCTTTGGCGTTGCCTTGATCGTCTTGTGTTGGGCTTCGGCTTCTCTCCGGCTTCCCTCCTTTGTCCTGCTACGTGTGGCCGTGGCGCATGGCTCTGACTGCCCGTGCACAAGTAAAGGGGTACAAAGGTGCGCCCCTACTTTTGTACACCGACAGCCGGCTGCACTCCCAACAACCGGGATTTAGATCCCACCGGAGAGGTGGGGGCCGCTATGGGGGCAACGCCGGACTGTCTTTCGGCCAAGGGTTCGGAAGACATGTCCGTTACCAACTCAAAAGTAGAGAGCGCCATGAATCATCGGCGCTGCAGGGCTGTCTTACGAGACCCCAAGTTCTCAGAAGAGGCATTCAATGCCTTCAGTTCGGCGGACGCATACATCCGAGCTGCTCGAGATGGGCTTAGAAAAGCCACAAAGCAACATTTGACAGATGTGCAGGTAAGTTTTTCCTTCGTCCGAAAAGGATAACCATATGCCCATAGCCCCCGAGACTGAAAGCAGTTGGTACAACTAATTTAAGGATCATTGTATAACCAGGTCCTTAGTCGTCAGATCCTTCAACGGCAAGCACAACCTTGCCCTTGCGTTTCCTATTGCGACGCCGGCCCTTCTTCGTCGGGGCGGCGGTGTCTTCATCAGTAGAGTCAATTTCCGCGCCGGCGTCTTCGCCGGGGTACTTCCTTCCCTCTTCAGCCCGGGCGCACATATCGGTCAGAACATAGAGCTCGGCGACATCCTTAACCTTGGTCATTGCTAGCTCTTCGCGCATCTTGCGGTTGCGCACGTTCTAATGGAACGCGCTGATCACGGCGGCGGGATGAACGTCGGGGATGTTGTACTGCACCCGGCTGAATCTTTGGATGTACTTGCGCAGGGTTTCCCCTTCCTTCTGGGGAATGATATGTAGATCACTGGCCTGGCCATGAGCTTGGTGGCCTCCTGTGAAGGCGCCAATGAACTCATGGCACAGATCCGACCAAGAAGAAATGGAATCCGCCGGCAAGTGCATCAACCAAGACATAACATTGGGCTTCAGTGCCAGCGGGAAATAGTTGGCAAGCACCTTGTCATCGCGAGCTCCGGCAGCCTGCATCGCGATGGTGTAGATGCTGAGGAACTCGGATGGATGGGTCTTGCCAGTGTACTTCTCACCGACGTCGGGCTTGAACGTGCGGTGGGACGGCCACTGGAACTGCCGCAGCTCGCGGGTAAAGGCCGGGCAGCCCACCTCATAAGGTAGGCCGCCGGAGCCCCCCGGTGCTGGGTGGTCCATAGCGGGTCCCGCCCGCTTGTCCGATTAGTGGCGTGTATCACGCCGGCGCTCGATAGTGGTTCGAGCATCTTCGTGAGCTCGTTCTCGAAGAACTTGCCACTGGTCGCGGTGGGTCCGCGGGTCGGGTGACGCTATAGAGATGTTATCACAAGCGTCGTCACGACGGGCCGACGCCCGCGGCGGCTGGCGAGGAGGAGGAGAGTGCACCGTGACCGCAGCACCCCCGGTCCTCCCAGCGCTGGCATGTGGTGGCTCGGTGGAGCGCCGGCCCGAGGGTCCCGCCGGTCGTGGATCGTCTTTGTTGGCGACGGCGATGAGGCTCCGGATGGTGGCCCTCCACTCGTCGAGCTTCTCCGCAGCAGGAGGGAAGTCGAGGAGTAGCTGCGCGCGCACCAAAGCTTCTGCTGGTGTGGGTGGCGGTGACAGCTGCATGGACCGCGGCGCGCTTCGACTTCTAACCATGTTAGAAGGAGCTCCATCATGACCCAGCGGCTGCGCGCCATTTTGGCCAGCACTTCGGCAGGCATGCTGAACTCCTTCATCCCGCGGACGATGCACAGGGCTCTTCCCACGGCGGTGCCCAGGGTCACCGGCGTGGTGACGCTGCTCGCCGCGCACACCATGGGAAGAGCGCCCAGTGGTCGCCGGTGTGGGCGTCTTGGAGGTTGCTGCGCCACCCGTGGGTGGCACAACGACACTCCTCCCCCCCCCCCCCCCCCCCCCCCCCCCCCCCCCCCCCCCCCCCCCCCCCCCCCCCCCCCCCCCCCCCCCCCCCCCCCCCCCCCCCCCCCCCCCCCCCCCCCCCCCCCCCCCCCCCCCCCCCCCCCCCCCCCCCCCCCCCCCCCCCCCCCCCCCCCCCCCCCCCCCCCCCCCCCCCCCCCCCCCCCCCCCCCCCCCCCCCCCCCCCCCCCCCCCCCCCCCCCCCCCCCCCCCCCCCCCCCCCCCCCCCCCCCCCCCCCCCCCCCCCCCCCCCCCCCCCCCCCCCCCCCCCCCCCCCCCCCCCCCCCCCCCCCCCCCCCCCCCCCCCCCCCCCCCCCCCCCCCCCCCCCCCCCCCCCCCCCCCCCCCCCCCCCCCCCCCCCCCCCCCCCCCCCCCCCCCCCCCCCCCCCCCCCCCCCCCCCCCCCCCCCCCCCCCCCCCCCCCCCCCCCCCCCCCCCCCCCCCCCCCCCCCCCCCCCCCCCCCCCCCCCCCCCCCCCCCCCCCCCCCCCCCCCCCCCCCCCCCCCCCCCCCCCCCCCCCCCCCCCCCCCCCCCCCCCCCCCCCCCCCCCCCCCCCCCCCCCCCCCCCCCCCCCCCCCCCCCCCCCCCCCCCCCCCCCCCCCCCCCCCCCCCCCCCCCCCCCCCCCCCCCCCCCCCCCCCCCCCCCCCCCCCCCCCCCCCCCCCCCCCCCCCCCCCCCCCCCCCCCCCCCCCCCCCCCCCCCCCCCCCCCCCCCCCCCCCCCCCCCCCCCCCCCCCCCCCCCCCCCCCCCCCCCCCCCCCCCCCCCCCCCCCCCCCCCCCCCCCCCCCCCCCCCCCCCCCCCCCCCCCCCCCCCCCCCCCCCCCCCCCCCCCCCCCCCCCCCCCCCCCCCCCCCCCCCCCCCCCCCCCCCCCCCCCCCCCCCCCCCCCCCCCCCCCCCCCCCCCCCCCCCCCCCCCCCCCCCCCCCCCCCCCCCCCCCCCCCCCCCCCCCCCCCCCCCCCCCCCCCCCCCCCCCCCCCCCCCCCCCCCCCCCCCCCCCCCCCCCCCCCCCCCCCCCCCCCCCCCCCCCCCCCCCCCCCCCCCCCCCCCCCCCCCCCCCCCCCCCCCCCCCCCCCCCCCCCCCCCCCCCCCCCCCCCCCCCCCCCCCCCCCCCCCCCCCCCCCCCCCCCCCCCCCCCCCCCCCCCCCCCCCCCCCCCCCCCCCCCCCCCCCCCCCCCCCCCCCCCCCCCCCCCCCCCCCCCCCCCCCCCCCCCCCCCCCCCCCCCCCCCCCCCCCCCCCCCCCCCCCCCCCCCCCCCCCCCCCCCCCCCCCCCCCCCCCCCCCCCCCCCCCCCCCCCCCCCCCCCCCCCCCCCCCCCCCCCCCCCCCCCCCCCCCCCCCCCCCCCCCCCCCCCCCCCCCCCCCCCCCCCCCCCCCCCCCCCCCCCCCCCCCCCCCCCCCCCCCCCCCCCCCCCCCCCCCCCCCCCCCCCCCCCCCCCCCCCCCCCCCCCCCCCCCCCCCCCCCCCCCCCCCCCCCCCCCCCCCCCCCCCCCCCCCCCCCCCCCCCCCCCCCCCCCCCCCCCCCCCCCCCCCCCCCCCCCCCCCCCCCCCCCCCCCCCCCCCCCCCCCCCCCCCCCCCCCCCCCCCCCCCCCCCCCCCCCCCCCCCCCCCCCCCCCCCCCCCCCCCCCCCCCCCCCCCCCCCCCCCCCCCCCCCCCCCCCCCCCCCCCCCCCCCCCCCCCCCCCCCCCCCCCCCCCCCCCCCCCCCCCCCCCCCCCCCCCCCCCCCCCCCCCCCCCCCCCCCCCCCCCCCCCCCCCCCCCCCCCCCCCCCCCCCCCCCCCCCCCCCCCCCCCCCCCCCCCCCCCCCCCCCCCCCCCCCCCCCCCCCCCCCCCCCCCCCCCCCCCCCCCCCCCCCCCCCCCCCCCCCCCCCCCCCCCCCCCCCCCCCCCCCCCCCCCCCCCCCCCCCCCCCCCCCCCCCCCCCCCCCCCCCCCCCCCCCCCCCCCCCCCCCCCCCCCCCCCCCCCCCCCCCCCCCCCCCCCCCCCCCCCCCCCCCCCCCCCCCCCCCCCCCCCCCCCCCCCCCCCCCCCCCCCCCCCCCCCCCCCCCCCCCCCCCCCCCCCCCCCCCCCCCCCCCCCCCCCCCCCCCCCCCCCCCCCCCCCCCCCCCCCCCCCCCCCCCCCCCCCCCCCCCCCCCCCCCCCCCCCCCCCCCCCCCCCCCCCCCCCCCCCCCCCCCCCCCCCCCCCCCCCCCCCCCCCCCCCCCCCCCCCCCCCCCCCCCCCCCCCCCCCCCCCCCCCCCCCCCCCCCCCCCCCCCCCCCCCCCCCCCCCCCCCCCCCCCCCCCCCCCCCCCCCCCCCCCCCCCCCCCCCCCCCCCCCCCCCCCCCCCCCCCCCCCCCCCCCCCCCCCCCCCCCCCCCCCCCCCCCCCCCCCCCCCCCCCCCCCCCCCCCCCCCCCCCCCCCCCCCCCCCCCCCCCCCCCCCCCCCCCCCCCCCCCCCCCCCCCCCCCCCCCCCCCCCCCCCCCCCCCCCCCCCCCCCCCCCCCCCCCCCCCCCCCCCCCCCCCCCCCCCCCCCCCCCCCCCCCCCCCCCCCCCCCCCCCCCCCCCCCCCCCCCCCCCCCCCCCCCCCCCCCCCCCCCCCCCCCCCCCCCCCCCCCCCCCCCCCCCCCCCCCCCCCCCCCCCCCCCCCCCCCCCCCCCCCCCCCCCCCCCCCCCCCCCCCCCCCCCCCCCCCCCCCCCCCCCCCCCCCCCCCCCCCCCCCCCCCCCCCCCCCCCCCCCCCCCCCCCCCCCCCCCCCCCCCCCCCCCCCCCCCCCCCCCCCCCCCCCCCCCCCCCCCCCCCCCCCCCCCCCCCCCCCCCCCCCCCCCCCCCCCCCCCCCCCCCCCCCCCCCCCCCCCCCCCCCCCCCCCCCCCCCCCCCCCCCCCCCCCCCCCCCCCCCCCCCCCCCCCCCCCCCCCCCCCCCCCCCCCCCCCCCCCCCCCCCCCCCCCCCCCCCCCCCCCCCCCCCCCCCCCCCCCCCCCCCCCCCCCCCCCCCCCCCCCCCCCCCCCCCCCCCCCCCCCCCCCCCCCCCCCCCCCCCCCCCCCCCCCCCCCCCCCCCCCCCCCCCCCCCCCCCCCCCCCCCCCCCCCCCCCCCCCCCCCCCCCCCCCCCCCCCCCCCCCCCCCCCCCCCCCCCCCCCCCCCCCCCCCCCCCCCCCCCCCCCCCCCCCCCCCCCCCCCCCCCCCCCCCCCCCCCCCCCCCCCCCCCCCCCCCCCCCCCCCCCCCCCCCCCCCCCCCCCCCCCCCCCCCCCCCCCCCCCCCCCCCCCCCCCCCCCCCCCCCCCCCCCCCCCCCCCCCCCCCCCCCCCCCCCCCCCCCCCCCCCCCCCCCCCCCCCCCCCCCCCCCCCCCCCCCCCCCCCCCCCCCCCCCCCCCCCCCCCCCCCCCCCCCCCCCCCCCCCCCCCCCCCCCCCCCCCCCCCCCCCCCCCCCCCCCCCCCCCCCCCCCCCCCCCCCCCCCCCCCCCCCCCCCCCCCCCCCCCCCCCCCCCCCCCCCCCCCCCCCCCCCCCCCCCCCCCCCCCCCCCCCCCCCCCCCCCCCCCCCCCCCCCCCCCCCCCCCCCCCCCCCCCCCCCCCCCCCCCCCCCCCCCCCCCCCCCCCCCCCCCCCCCCCCCCCCCCCCCCCCCCCCCCCCCCCCCCCCCCCCCCCCCCCCCCCCCCCCCCCCCCCCCCCCCCCCCCCCCCCCCCCCCCCCCCCCCCCCCCCCCCCCCCCCCCCCCCCCCCCCCCCCCCCCCCCCCCCCCCCCCCCCCCCCCCCCCCCCCCCCCCCCCCCCCCCCCCCCCCCCCCCCCCCCCCCCCCCCCCCCCCCCCCCCCCCCCCCCCCCCCCCCCCCCCCCCCCCCCCCCCCCCCCCCCCCCCCCCCCCCCCCCCCCCCCCCCCCCCCCCCCCCCCCCCCCCCCCCCCCCCCCCCCCCCCCCCCCCCCCCCCCCCCCCCCCCCCCCCCCCCCCCCCCCCCCCCCCCCCCCCCCCCCCCCCCCCCCCCCCCCCCCCCCCCCCCCCCCCCCCCCCCCCCCCCCCCCCCCCCCCCCCCCCCCCCCCCCCCCCCCCCCCCCCCCCCCCCCCCCCCCCCCCCCCCCCCCCCCCCCCCCCCCCCCCCCCCCCCCCCCCCCCCCCCCCCCCCCCCCCCCCCCCCCCCCCCCCCCCCCCCCCCCCCCCCCCCCCCCCCCCCCCCCCCCCCCCCCCCCCCCCCCCCCCCCCCCCCCCCCCCCCCCCCCCCCCCCCCCCCCCCCCCCCCCCCCCCCCCCCCCCCCCCCCCCCCCCCCCCCCCCCCCCCCCCCCCCCCCCCCCCCCCCCCCCCCCCCCCCCCCCCCCCCCCCCCCCCCCCCCCCCCCCCCCCCCCCCCCCCCCCCCCCCCCCCCCCCCCCCCCCCCCCCCCCCCCCCCCCCCCCCCCCCCCCCCCCCCCCCCCCCCCCCCCCCCCCCCCCCCCCCCCCCCCCCCCCCCCCCCCCCCCCCCCCCCCCCCCCCCCCCCCCCCCCCCCCCCCCCCCCCCCCCCCCCCCCCCCCCCCCCCCCCCCCCCCCCCCCCCCCCCCCCCCCCCCCCCCCCCCCCCCCCCCCCCCCCCCCCCCCCCCCCCCCCCCCCCCCCCCCCCCCCCCCCCCCCCCCCCCCCCCCCCCCCCCCCCCCCCCCCCCCCCCCCCCCCCCCCCCCCCCCCCCCCCCCCCCCCCCCCCCCCCCCCCCCCCCCCCCCCCCCCCCCCCCCCCCCCCCCCCCCCCCCCCCCCCCCCCCCCCCCCCCCCCCCCCCCCCCCCCCCCCCCCCCCCCCCCCCCCCCCCCCCCCCCCCCCCCCCCCCCCCCCCCCCCCCCCCCCCCCCCCCCCCCCCCCCCCCCCCCCCCCCCCCCCCCCCCCCCCCCCCCCCCCCCCCCCCCCCCCCCCCCCCCCCCCCCCCCCCCCCCCCCCCCCCCCCCCCCCCCCCCCCCCCCCCCCCCCCCCCCCCCCCCCCCCCCCCCCCCCCCCCCCCCCCCCCCCCCCCCCCCCCCCCCCCCCCCCCCCCCCCCCCCCCCCCCCCCCCCCCCCCCCCCCCCCCCCCCCCCCCCCCCCCCCCCCCCCCCCCCCCCCCCCCCCCCCCCCCCCCCCCCCCCCCCCCCCCCCCCCCCCCCCCCCCCCCCCCCCCCCCCCCCCCCCCCCCCCCCCCCCCCCCCCCCCCCCCCCCCCCCCCCCCCCCCCCCCCCCCCCCCCCCCCCCCCCCCCCCCCCCCCCCCCCCCCCCCCCCCCCCCCCCCCCCCCCCCCCCCCCCCCCCCCCCCCCCCCCCCCCCCCCCCCCCCCCCCCCCCCCCCCCCCCCCCCCCCCCCCCCCCCCCCCCCCCCCCCCCCCCCCCCCCCCCCCCCCCCCCCCCCCCCCCCCCCCCCCCCCCCCCCCCCCCCCCCCCCCCCCCCCCCCCCCCCCCCCCCCCCCCCCCCCCCCCCCCCCCCCCCCCCCCCCCCCCCCCCCCCCCCCCCCCCCCCCCCCCCCCCCCCCCCCCCCCCCCCCCCCCCCCCCCCCCCCCCCCCCCCCCCCCCCCCCCCCCCCCCCCCCCCCCCCCCCCCCCCCCCCCCCCCCCCCCCCCCCCCCCCCCCCCCCCCCCCCCCCCCCCCCCCCCCCCCCCCCCCCCCCCCCCCCCCCCCCCCCCCCCCCCCCCCCCCCCCCCCCCCCCCCCCCCCCCCCCCCCCCCCCCCCCCCCCCCCCCCCCCCCCCCCCCCCCCCCCCCCCCCCCCCCCCCCCCCCCCCCCCCCCCCCCCCCCCCCCCCCCCCCCCCCCCCCCCCCCCCCCCCCCCCCCCCCCCCCCCCCCCCCCCCCCCCCCCCCCCCCCCCCCCCCCCCCCCCCCCCCCCCCCCCCCCCCCCCCCCCCCCCCCCCCCCCCCCCCCCCCCCCCCCCCCCCCCCCCCCCCCCCCCCCCCCCCCCCCCCCCCCCCCCCCCCCCCCCCCCCCCCCCCCCCCCCCCCCCCCCCCCCCCCCCCCCCCCCCCCCCCCCCCCCCCCCCCCCCCCCCCCCCCCCCCCCCCCCCCCCCCCCCCCCCCCCCCCCCCCCCCCCCCCCCCTCGTCTTCGACGTGGCCAAGATCCCCTTGCCCTACAACGGGATCCTCGGCCGCCCGGCACTAGCCAAGTTCATGGCGGCGTCACACTACGCCTACAACATGCTAAAGATGCCCGGGCCGTTGACCATCATCTCCGTCCCCTCCGACAAGAAGGACGCGCTGATTTGCGCCGACCAACTCTACCGGGAAGCAGTTGCAGCAGCTGCCGTCAAGGCACTTGCTCCTGCCGCTGAAGGCCCGGGAGGGAAGAAGAAGCCCGGCAAGACCTCTCGCACCCACTCCGGCAAGCGCACCTCCTCAGAGTGTTGCACTACCATCGAGGACGTGCCAGAGAGCTCTACCGGCAAGAGCAAGAAATCCAGAGCCGAGCCACCGCAGACTAAGAAGGTGTCCGTCGGGGAGGATGGCATGGGAGGGGCCTTCACCATAGGCTCCACCCTCGACAGCAAATAGGAAGGCGCGCTCGTCACCTTCCAGCAGGCGAATGTCGACGTGTTTGTGTGGCAAGCATCCGACATCCCTGGTGTTCCCAGGGAGGTGATTGAGCACCACCTAGCTGGCTGCCCTCATTCATGGCCCGTCAAGCAGAATACACGCCACCAGTCGGACAAGCGGGCGGGACCCGCTATGGACCACCCAACACCGGGGGGCTCCGGTGGCCTACCTTACAAGGTGGACTACCCGGCCTTTACCCGCGAGCTGCGGCAGTTCCAGTGGCCGTCCCACCGCACGTTCAAGCCCGACGTCGGCGAGAAGTACACTGGCAATACCCATCCGTCTGAGTTCCTCAGCATCTACACCATCGCGATGCAGGCTGCCGGAGCTCGGGACGACAAGGTGCTTGCCAATTATTTCCCGCTGGCACGGAAGCCCAATGTTATGTCTTGGTTGATGCACTTGCCGGCAAATTCCATTTCTTCTTGGTGGGATCTATGCCATGAGTTTGGTGGCGCCTTCACAGGAGGCCACCAAGCTCATGGCCAGGCCAGCGATCTACATATCATTCCCTAGAAGGAAGGGGAAACCCTGCGCAAGTACATCCAGAGGTTCAGCCGGGTGCAGTACAACATCCCCGACGTTCATCCCACCGGTGTGATCAGCGCGTTCCATCAGAACGTGCGCAACCGCAAGATGCGTGAAGATCTGGCGATGACCAAGGTTAAGGATGTGGCCGAACTCTACGTTCTGGCCGATAGATGCGCCCGGCTGAAGAGGGAAGGAAGTACCCCGGCGAAGACGCCGGCGCAGAAACCGACTCTACCAACGAAGATGCCGCCGCCCTGACGAAGAAGGGCCGACGTCGCAACAGGAAACGCAAGGGCAAGGACGTACTTGCCATTGAAGGATCTGACGACACCAGTGCTGCCAAGAAGGTCAAGGTAGATGGCCCTGGCAAGGAGATTGCCGGGTGCGCCGCCTGCCAGGCCTTAGTAGCTGCCGACAAGCCAGGGGGCTCCAGCAAGCTGTACTGCAAGATCCACCGCACCAAGGGCCACGACCTCCAGAACTGCCGGCAAGTCGAGCTGCTTGCTAAAAAGCAAAAGGCTGAGTATGAAAGGCAGGACAGGGAGAAAGGTCAGGACAGTGCCGAGGGATCCGGCAAGAAGCGTGGCGGCCAAGGAAGCCGCCCCGGCAAGGACAACCAGCAAGAGAGGGCCGCCCGGGGCCGTGACAAGAAACAAGAAGACGATGATCACGACGAGGACGATGAGTCCGGTGAGCAAGAGTTCCAGAAGGCTATGGAGGCCATGTGCGTCGATGGTGGCGCCTCGCTGCATACTTCTCACCGCCAGCTCAAGCAGTGGGCGCGTGAGATTACAGCAGCGGAGCCGTCGTTCGACGCTCAGAAGCTGCTGAAGTGGTCCAGCACGCCCCTCATCTTTGACGCCGAGGACCACCCTGACCACACAACCGCAGTCGGGTGTTTGCCATTGTTGGTCTCACCAACGATACGCAACCTCAAGGTGAACAAGATGTTGGTCAACGGCGGGGCCGGCCTGAACTTGATCTCGCCCGTCATGATCAAAAGGCTGCAAATTCCTGATGGAGACCTCGAGGAAACGGGCATGTTTCAAGGGGTCAATCCGGGGAGGAGCCAGCTGAAGGGGAAGGTCACACTGCCCGTGACGTTTGGAGGAGGGTTGAACTACAGGACAGAGAGGATCGTCTTCGACGTGGCTGAGATCCCCTTGCCCTACCACGGGATCCTCGGCCGCCTGTCACTAGCCAAGTTCATGGTGGCGTAACACTACGCCTACAACATGCTAAAGATGCCCGGGCCGTTGACCATCATCTCCGTCCCCTCCGACAAGAAGGACGCGCTGATTTGCCCCCCCCCCCCCCCCCCCCCCCCCCCCCCCCCCCCCCCCCCCCCCCCCCCCCCCCCCCCCCCCCCCCCCCCCCCCCCCCCCCCCCCCCCCCCCCCCCCCCCCCCCCCCCCCCCCCCCCCCCCCCCCCCCCCCCCCCCCCCCCCCCCCCCCCCCCCCCCCCCCCCCCCCCCCCCCCCCCCCCCCCCCCCCCCCCCCCCCCCCCCCCCCCCCCCCCCCCCCCCCCCCCCCCCCCCCCCCCCCCCCCCCCCCCCCCCCCCCCCCCCCCCCCCCCCCCCCCCCCCCCCCCCCCCCCCCCCCCCCCCCCCCCCCCCCCCCCCCCCCCCCCCCCCCCCCCCCCCCCCCCCCCCCCCCCCCCCCCCCCCCCCCCCCCCCCCCCCCCCCCCCCCCCCCCCCCCCCCCCCCCCCCCCCCCCCCCCCCCCCCCCCCCCCCCCCCCCCCCCCCCCCCCCCCCCCCCCCCCCCCCCCCCCCCCCCCCCCCCCCCCCCCCCCCCCCCCCCCCCCCCCCCCCCCCCCCCCCCCCCCCCCCCCCCCCCCCCCCCCCCCCCCCCCCCCCCCCCCCCCCCCCCCCCCCCCCCCCCCCCCCCCCCCCCCCCCCCCCCCCCCCCCCCCCCCCCCCCCCCCCCCCCCCCCCCCCCCCCCCCCCCCCCCCCCCCCCCCCCCCCCCCCCCCCCCCCCCCCCCCCCCCCCCCCCCCCCCCCCCCCCCCCCCCCCCCCCCCCCCCCCCCCCCCCCCCCCCCCCCCCCCCCCCCCCCCCCCCCCCCCCCCCCCCCCCCCCCCCCCCCCCCCCCCCCCCCCCCCCCCCCCCCCCCCCCCCCCCCCCCCCCCCCCCCCCCCCCCCCCCCCCCCCCCCCCCCCCCCCCCCCCCCCCCCCCCCCCCCCCCCCCCCCCCCCCCCCCCCCCCCCCCCCCCCCCCCCCCCCCCCCCCCCCCCCCCCCCCCCCCCCCCCCCCCCCCCCCCCCCCCCCCCCCCCCCCCCCCCCCCCCCCCCCCCCCCCCCCCCCCCCCCCCCCCCCCCCCCCCCCCCCCCCCCCCCCCCCCCCCCCCCCCCCCCCCCCCCCCCCCCCCCCCCCCCCCCCCCCCCCCCCCCCCCCCCCCCCCCCCCCCCCCCCCCCCCCCCCCCCCCCCCCCCCCCCCCCCCCCCCCCCCCCCCCCCCCCCCCCCCCCCCCCCCCCCCCCCCCCCCCCCCCCCCCCCCCCCCCCCCCCCCCCCCCCCCCCCCCCCCCCCCCCCCCCCCCCCCCCCCCCCCCCCCCCCCCCCCCCCCCCCCCCCCCCCCCCCCCCCCCCCCCCCCCCCCCCCCCCCCCCCCCCCCCCCCCCCCCCCCCCCCCCCCCCCCCCCCCCCCCCCCCCCCCCCCCCCCCCCCCCCCCCCCCCCCCCCCCCCCCCCCCCCCCCCCCCCCCCCCCCCCCCCCCCCCCCCCCCCCCCCCCCCCCCCCCCCCCCCCCCCCCCCCCCCCCCCCCCCCCCCCCCCCCCCCCCCCCCCCCCCCCCCCCCCCCCCCCCCCCCCCCCCCCCCCCCCCCCCCCCCCCCCCCCCCCCCCCCCCCCCCCCCCCCCCCCCCCCCCCCCCCCCCCCCCCCCCCCCCCCCCCCCCCCCCCCCCCCCCCCCCCCCCCCCCCCCCCCCCCCCCCCCCCCCCCCCCCCCCCCCCCCCCCCCCCCCCCCCCCCCCCCCCCCCCCCCCCCCCCCCCCCCCCCCCCCCCCCCCCCCCCCCCCCCCCCCCCCCCCCCCCCCCCCCCCCCCCCCCCCCCCCCCCCCCCCCCCCCCCCCCCCCCCCCCCCCCCCCCCCCCCCCCCCCCCCCCCCCCCCCCCCCCCCCCCCCCCCCCCCCCCCCCCCCCCCCCCCCCCCCCCCCCCCCCCCCCCCCCCCCCCCCCCCCCCCCCCCCCCCCCCCCCCCCCCCCCCCCCCCCCCCCCCCCCCCCCCCCCCCCCCCCCCCCCCCCCCCCCCCCCCCCCCCCCCCCCCCCCCCCCCCCCCCCCCCCCCCCCCCCCCCCCCCCCCCCCCCCCCCCCCCCCCCCCCCCCCCCCCCCCCCCCCCCCCCCCCCCCCCCCCCCCCCCCCCCCCCCCCCCCCCCCCCCCCCCCCCCCCCCCCCCCCCCCCCCCCCCCCCCCCCCCCCCCCCCCCCCCCCCCCCCCCCCCCCCCCCCCCCCCCCCCCCCCCCCCCCCCCCCCCCCCCCCCCCCCCCCCCCCCCCCCCCCCCCCCCCCCCCCCCCCCCCCCCCCCCCCCCCCCCCCCCCCCCCCCCCCCCCCCCCCCCCCCCCCCCCCCCCCCCCCCCCCCCCCCCCCCCCCCCCCCCCCCCCCCCCCCCCCCCCCCCCCCCCCCCCCCCCCCCCCCCCCCCCCCCCCCCCCCCCCCCCCCCCCCCCCCCCCCCCCCCCCCCCCCCCCCCCCCCCCCCCCCCCCCCCCCCCCCCCCCCCCCCCCCCCCCCCCCCCCCCCCCCCCCCCCCCCCCCCCCCCCCCCCCCCCCCCCCCCCCCCCCCCCCCCCCCCCCCCCCCCCCCCCCCCCCCCCCCCCCCCCCCCCCCCCCCCCCCCCCCCCCCCCCCCCCCCCCCCCCCCCCCCCCCCCCCCCCCCCCCCCCCCCCCCCCCCCCCCCCCCCCCCCCCCCCCCCCCCCCCCCCCCCCCCCCCCCCCCCCCCCCCCCCCCCCCCCCCCCCCCCCCCCCCCCCCCCCCCCCCCCCCCCCCCCCCCCCCCCCCCCCCCCCCCCCCCCCCCCCCCCCCCCCCCCCCCCCCCCCCCCCCCCCCCCCCCCCCCCCCCCCCCCCCCCCCCCCCCCCCCCCCCCCCCCCCCCCCCCCCCCCCCCCCCCCCCCCCCCCCCCCCCCCCCCCCCCCCCCCCCCCCCCCCCCCCCCCCCCCCCCCCCCCCCCCCCCCCCCCCCCCCCCCCCCCCCCCCCCCCCCCCCCCCCCCCCCCCCCCCCCCCCCCCCCCCCCCCCCCCCCCCCCCCCCCCCCCCCCCCCCCCCCCCCCCCCCCCCCCCCCCCCCCCCCCCCCCCCCCCCCCCCCCCCCCCCCCCCCCCCCCCCCCCCCCCCCCCCCCCCCCCCCCCCCCCCCCCCCCCCCCCCCCCCCCCCCCCCCCCCCCCCCCCCCCCCCCCCCCCCCCCCCCCCCCCCCCCCCCCCCCCCCCCCCCCCCCCCCCCCCCCCCCCCCCCCCCCCCCCCCCCCCCCCCCCCCCCCCCCCCCCCCCCCCCCCCCCCCCCCCCCCCCCCCCCCCCCCCCCCCCCCCCCCCCCCCCCCCCCCCCCCCCCCCCCCCCCCCCCCCCCCCCCCCCCCCCCCCCCCCCCCCCCCCCCCCCCCCCCCCCCCCCCCCCCCCCCCCCCCCCCCCCCCCCCCCCCCCCCCCCCCCCCCCCCCCCCCCCCCCCCCCCCCCCCCCCCCCCCCCCCCCCCCCCCCCCCCCCCCCCCCCCCCCCCCCCCCCCCCCCCCCCCCCCCCCCCCCCCCCCCCCCCCCCCCCCCCCCCCCCCCCCCCCCCCCCCCCCCCCCCCCCCCCCCCCCCCCCCCCCCCCCCCCCCCCCCCCCCCCCCCCCCCCCCCCCCCCCCCCCCCCCCCCCCCCCCCCCCCCCCCCCCCCCCCCCCCCCCCCCCCCCCCCCCCCCCCCCCCCCCCCCCCCCCCCCCCCCCCCCCCCCCCCCCCCCCCCCCCCCCCCCCCCCCCCCCCCCCCCCCCCCCCCCCCCCCCCCCCCCCCCCCCCCCCCCCCCCCCCCCCCCCCCCCCCCCCCCCCCCCCCCCCCCCCCCCCCCCCCCCCCCCCCCCCCCCCCCCCCCCCCCCCCCCCCCCCCCCCCCCCCCCCCCCCCCCCCCCCCCCCCCCCCCCCCCCCCCCCCCCCCCCCCCCCCCCCCCCCCCCCCCCCCCCCCCCCCCCCCCCCCCCCCCCCCCCCCCCCCCCCCCCCCCCCCCCCCCCCCCCCCCCCCCCCCCCCCCCCCCCCCCCCCCCCCCCCCCCCCCCCCCCCCCCCCCCCCCCCCCCCCCCCCCCCCCCCCCCCCCCCCCCCCCCCCCCCCCCCCCCCCCCCCCCCCCCCCCCCCCCCCCCCCCCCCCCCCCCCCCCCCCCCCCCCCCCCCCCCCCCCCCCCCCCCCCCCCCCCCCCCCCCCCCCCCCCCCCCCCCCCCCCCCCCCCCCCCCCCCCCCCCCCCCCCCCCCCCCCCCCCCCCCCCCCCCCCCCCCCCCCCCCCCCCCCCCCCCCCCCCCCCCCCCCCCCCCCCCCCCCCCCCCCCCCCCCCCCCCCCCCCCCCCCCCCCCCCCCCCCCCCCCCCCCCCCCCCCCCCCCCCCCCCCCCCCCCCCCCCCCCCCCCCCCCCCCCCCCCCCCCCCCCCCCCCCCCCCCCCCCCCCCCCCCCCCCCCCCCCCCCCCCCCCCCCCCCCCCCCCCCCCCCCCCCCCCCCCCCCCCCCCCCCCCCCCCCCCCCCCCCCCCCCCCCCCCCCCCCCCCCCCCCCCCCCCCCCCCCCCCCCCCCCCCCCCCCCCCCCCCCCCCCCCCCCCCCCCCCCCCCCCCCCCCCCCCCCCCCCCCCCCCCCCCCCCCCCCCCCCCCCCCCCCCCCCCCCCCCCCCCCCCCCCCCCCCCCCCCCCCCCCCCCCCCCCCCCCCCCCCCCCCCCCCCCCCCCCCCCCCCCCCCCCCCCCCCCCCCCCCCCCCCCCCCCCCCCCCCCCCCCCCCCCCCCCCCCCCCCCCCCCCCCCCCCCCCCCCCCCCCCCCCCCCCCCCCCCCCCCCCCCCCCCCCCCCCCCCCCCCCCCCCCCCCCCCCCCCCCCCCCCCCCCCCCCCCCCCCCCCCCCCCCCCCCCCCCCCCCCCCCCCCCCCCCCCCCCCCCCCCCCCCCCCCCCCCCCCCCCCCCCCCCCCCCCCCCCCCCCCCCCCCCCCCCCCCCCCCCCCCCCCCCCCCCCCCCCCCCCCCCCCCCCCCCCCCCCCCCCCCCCCCCCCCCCCCCCCCCCCCCCCCCCCCCCCCCCCCCCCCCCCCCCCCCCCCCCCCCCCCCCCCCCCCCCCCCCCCCCCCCCCCCCCCCCCCCCCCCCCCCCCCCCCCCCCCCCCCCCCCCCCCCCCCCCCCCCCCCCCCCCCCCCCCCCCCCCCCCCCCCCCCCCCCCCCCCCCCCCCCCCCCCCCCCCCCCCCCCCCCCCCCCCCCCCCCCCCCCCCCCCCCCCCCCCCCCCCCCCCCCCCCCCCCCCCCCCCCCCCCCCCCCCCCCCCCCCCCCCCCCCCCCCCCCCCCCCCCCCCCCCCCCCCCCCCCCCCCCCCCCCCCCCCCCCCCCCCCCCCCCCCCCCCCCCCCCCCCCCCCCCCCCCCCCCCCCCCCCCCCCCCCCCCCCCCCCCCCCCCCCCCCCCCCCCCCCCCCCCCCCCCCCCCCCCCCCCCCCCCCCCCCCCCCCCCCCCCCCCCCCCCCCCCCCCCCCCCCCCCCCCCCCCCCCCCCCCCCCCCCCCCCCCCCCCCCCCCCCCCCCCCCCCCCCCCCCCCCCCCCCCCCCCCCCCCCCCCCCCCCCCCCCCCCCCCCCCCCCCCCCCCCCCCCCCCCCCCCCCCCCCCCCCCCCCCCCCCCCCCCCCCCCCCCCCCCCCCCCCCCCCCCCCCCCCCCCCCCCCCCCCCCCCCCCCCCCCCCCCCCCCCCCCCCCCCCCCCCCCCCCCCCCCCCCCCCCCCCCCCCCCCCCCCCCCCCCCCCCCCCCCCCCCCCCCCCCCCCCCCCCCCCCCCCCCCCCCCCCCCCCCCCCCCCCCCCCCCCCCCCCCCCCCCCCCCCCCCCCCCCCCCCCCCCCCCCCCCCCCCCCCCCCCCCCCCCCCCCCCCCCCCCCCCCCCCCCCCCCCCCCCCCCCCCCCCCCCCCCCCCCCCCCCCCCCCCCCCCCCCCCCCCCCCCCCCCCCCCCCCCCCCCCCCCCCCCCCCCCCCCCCCCCCCCCCCCCCCCCCCCCCCCCCCCCCCCCCCCCCCCCCCCCCCCCCCCCCCCCCCCCCCCCCCCCCCCCCCCCCCCCCCCCCCCCCCCCCCCCCCCCCCCCCCCCCCCCCCCCCCCCCCCCCCCCCCCCCCCCCCCCCCCCCCCCCCCCCCCCCCCCCCCCCCCCCCCCCCCCCCCCCCCCCCCCCCCCCCCCCCCCCCCCCCCCCCCCCCCCCCCCCCCCCCCCCCCCCCCCCCCCCCCCCCCCCCCCCCCCCCCCCCCCCCCCCCCCCCCCCCCCCCCCCCCCCCCCCCCCCCCCCCCCCCCCCCCCCCCCCCCCCCCCCCCCCCCCCCCCCCCCCCCCCCCCCCCCCCCCCCCCCCCCCCCCCCCCCCCCCCCCCCCCCCCCCCCCCCCCCCCCCCCCCCCCCCCCCCCCCCCCCCCCCCCCCCCCCCCCCCCCCCCCCCCCCCCCCCCCCCCCCCCCCCCCCCCCCCCCCCCCCCCCCCCCCCCCCCCCCCCCCCCCCCCCCCCCCCCCCCCCCCCCCCCCCCCCCCCCCCCCCCCCCCCCCCCCCCCCCCCCCCCCCCCCCCCCCCCCCCCCCCCCCCCCCCCCCCCCCCCCCCCCCCCCCCCCCCCCCCCCCCCCCCCCCCCCCCCCCCCCCCCCCCCCCCCCCCCCCCCCCCCCCCCCCCCCCCCCCCCCCCCCCCCCCCCCCCCCCCCCCCCCCCCCCCCCCCCCCCCCCCCCCCCCCCCCCCCCCCCCCCCCCCCCCCCCCCCCCCCCCCCCCCCCCCCCCCCCCCCCCCCCCCCCCCCCCCCCCCCCCCCCCCCCCCCCCCCCCCCCCCCCCCCCCCCCCCCCCCCCCCCCCCCCCCCCCCCCCCCCCCCCCCCCCCCCCCCCCCCCCCCCCCCCCCCCCCCCCCCCCCCCCCCCCCCCCCCCCCCCCCCCCCCCCCCCCCCCCCCCCCCCCCCCCCCCCCCCCCCCCCCCCCCCCCCCCCCCCCCCCCCCCCCCCCCCCCCCCCCCCCCCCCCCCCCCCCCCCCCCCCCCCCCCCCCCCCCCCCCCCCCCCCCCCCCCCCCCCCCCCCCCCCCCCCCCCCCCCCCCCCCCCCCCCCCCCCCCCCCCCCCCCCCCCCCCCCCCCCCCCCCCCCCCCCCCCCCCCCCCCCCCCCCCCCCCCCCCCCCCCCCCCCCCCCCCCCCCCCCCCCCCCCCCCCCCCCCCCCCCCCCCCCCCCCCCCCCCCCCCCCCCCCCCCCCCCCCCCCCCCCCCCCCCCCCCCCCCCCCCCCCCCCCCCCCCCCCCCCCCCCCCCCCCCCCCCCCCCCCCCCCCCCCCCCCCCCCCCCCCCCCCCCCCCCCCCCCCCCCCCCCCCCCCCCCCCCCCCCCCCCCCCCCCCCCCCCCCCCCCCCCCCCCCCCCCCCCCCCCCCCCCCCCCCCCCCCCCCCCCCCCCCCCCCCCCCCCCCCCCCCCCCCCCCCCCCCCCCCCCCCCCCCCCCCCCCCCCCCCCCCCCCCCCCCCCCCCCCCCCCCCCCCCCCCCCCCCCCCCCCCCCCCCCCCCCCCCCCCCCCCCCCCCCCCCCCCCCCCCCCCCCCCCCCCCCCCCCCCCCCCCCCCCCCCCCCCCCCCCCCCCCCCCCCCCCCCCCCCCCCCCCCCCCCCCCCCCCCCCCCCCCCCCCCCCCCCCCCCCCCCCCCCCCCCCCCCCCCCCCCCCCCCCCCCCCCCCCCCCCCCCCCCCCCCCCCCCCCCCCCCCCCCCCCCCCCCCCCCCCCCCCCCCCCCCCCCCCCCCCCCCCCCCCCCCCCCCCCCCCCCCCCCCCCCCCCCCTGGGTAAACGACCCTTGTGCTAATTACTAATCCTGCTCTTCTCGCAACCCTGCGCCCCGGCAACCGTTGTAGGGATTCTTGTGATCCCATAGGTGTCGTTCCACACCAACATCTTTGCTTGGATGGGGTTAAAACTTTAGAAATATAGTATACTGGGCGCTGAACCTTGTAGGCCTTGCCTTCTTCTTCCCGCTCGACCGTGAGTACCGTACTGACAACTTGTCCAGTGGCTGCCATATAAAGCAGTAAAGGCTCTCTGCTGATTGGGGCAGCAAGCACCGGCTGGGTGGACAGCAGGGTTTTGAGCTCTGCAAACGCTGCGTCAGCTTCAGGAGTCCACTCGAACTTGTCAGATTTCTTCATCAGTCGGTAAAGAGGCAGTGCCTTTTCACCGAGACGAGAGATGAATCGACTCAAAGTGGCCAAACAACCAGTAAGCTTCTGAACGTCGTGTACACACACAGGGCGCTTCATTCGGAGGATTGCACCAACTTTCTCTGGGTTTGCATCGATCCCACGTTCGAAAACGAGGAAACTGAGTAACTTGCCACCAGGAACTCCGAATGTACACTTTGACGGATTAAGCTTGATATCATATCTCCTCAGATTGGCAAAGGTTTCAGCGAGGTCAGTCAGTAGGTCGGAACCTTTGCGTGACTTAACCACGATGTCATCCATGTATGCTTCCACATTCCGATTGATTTGAGTGAGCAGGCACTTCTGTATCATACGCATGAATGTGGCGCCAGCATTCTTGGGACCAAAGGGCATGGTAACATAGCAAAAGCACCCGAATGGGGTGATGAAAGCTGTTTTTATCTCATCGGGTCCATACAGTCAGATCTGATGGTACCCAGAATATGCATCAAGAAAAGACAACCGCTCACATCCCGTAGTCGAGTCGACTATCTGATCGATGCGAGGGAGAGGGAAGTGATCCTTCGGGCAGGCCCGATTGATGTGCTTGAAGTCAATACACATGCGGAGTGAATCGTCTTTCTTAGGAACCATGACAACATTGGCGAGCCACTCGGAGTGGTAAATCTCTCGGATGAACTCAGCTGCCAGAAGCCGAGCCACTTCCTCGCCAATTGCCTTTCTCTTCTGTACGGCGGACCGTCGAAGATGTTCTTTGACTGGTTTTACTTTTGGGTCGACTCGCAAATGGTGCTCAGCCAGTCCCCTGGGTACACCCGGCAAGTCAGAAGGTTTCCATGTGAAGATATCCCAGTTCTCACAGAGGAACTGGATGAGCGCTTCTTCCTATTTGCTATCGAGCATCGTTGAGATATGAGTCGGAGCAGCATTGGGATCGGTCGGGTGAATATGAACCGACTTTGTTTCACCTGACGACTGAAATGCAGACTCTGAGGCAGGCTTCTTAGCCCGCATCAATCACTCGGATCAACATTCTTCTGGTATTCCTGCATTTCAACTGCTGCCATCTGTTCATCAGCAATTTTTTAGCCCTTCTGAAGGCACTCTTCTGCTTTCTGCCGATTACCAGTAACTGTGATCACGCCTTTGGGCCCAGGCATTTTCAACTTAAGATAGACGTAGCACGGTCGAGCCATAAAAATGGCATATGCAGGCCTGCCCAGAATTGCATGATAAGCACTCTGAAAATCTACCACCTCAAATGTCAACTTTTCCTTACGGTAGTTCTTTGAATCACCGAAAACCACATCAAGAGTTATCTGGCCGAGTGATTCAGCCTTCTTTCCAGGGATAACGCCGTGAAAGCTCATGTTGCTCTCACTAAGCTTGGACATCGGAATGCCCATCCCCTTCAATGTTTCAGCGTAAAGAATATTCAGACCACTGCCACCATCCATCAACACTTTGGTCAGTCGAGTGCCTCCAACCACTGGGTCGACTACCAGCGCCTGCCGCCCTGGAGTGGCAACGCGTGCTGGGTGATCAGACTGGTCGAACATGATCGCAGTTTGCGACCATTTCAAGTATGTCGCCGTTGCCGGGGCAACCATGTTAACTTCTCTGTTTATCACTTTCAGTCGACTTTTGCTTTCAACGTCAGGAAAAATCACCAGAGTGGAATTGACGTTGGGAAAACCGTCATCAAAAGATGACGGTCCTTGGCAAGACCCTTGCCGAGGAGAGCCACAAGACCCCCGGCAAGATCCTTGCCGGGGACGACAGCATGCCACGGCAAGACCCTTGCCGGGCCACCCGGCAAGGCCCTCACCAAGGACGCCAGCAGGGTCACAGCCAGGCCCGCACCAACCAAGTCACCACCGCCGTTCGCATGCAGTTACCAGCCCAACCAGCTGGGCAGGCACCTGCGTGGCAACAAGCAGCTTCCAGGCCAACTCAGCACACGCCTGCGTGGCGGCATGCAGATCTTCGTGAAGGCTCCACCACCGTGCCACCTCAGCTGCCTGCCTGCCTACATGGCGCCGCATGCATCGCTGGCCAGGGCTCATGTCGAAGCGAGGAGGAGCGGCGACGGACGGGACGGGCCTCGCTCCCGTCCCCGATAAAGCTAGGGGACACCTCAACGACGCATTAAATGCGTCTTGTCCTGTAATACGAGCGATAATCTCGCAGTACTGTATGCCTTTCCACCTCCTGTGTGCCACTGTGGCAGCCCCTTTCGACTATAAAAGGAGGCCCTTGGCATACTGGAGAAGGATTCGGCTCTTTCGAACCACATATCCACCATAGCTAGTTCGAGAGCTCAAGAACTCTCTGAAATACAGCCACCAACCCCCCCCCCCCCCCCCCCCCCCCCCCCCCCCCCCCCCCCCCCCCCCCCCCCCCCCCCCCCCCCCCCCCCCCCCCCCCCCCCCCCCCCCCCCCCCCCCCCCCCCCCCCCCCCCCCCCCCCCCCCCCCCCCCCCCCCCCCCCCCCCCCCCCCCCCCCCCCCCCCCCCCCCCCCCCCCCCCCCCCCCCCCCCCCCCCCCCCCCCCCCCCCCCCCCCCCCCCCCCCCCCCCCCCCCCCCCCCCCCCCCCCCCCCCCCCCCCCCCCCCCCCCCCCCCCCCCCCCCCCCCCCCCCCCCCCCCCCCCCCCCCCCCCCCCCCCCCCCCCCCCCCCCCCCCCCCCCCCCCCCCCCCCCCCCCCCCCCCCCCCCCCCCCCCCCCCCCCCCCCCCCCCCCCCCCCCCCCCCCCCCCCCCCCCCCCCCCCCCCCCCCCCCCCCCCCCCCCCCCCCCCCCCCCCGCCCGACGGTGGCCCGACGGCCTCCAAGACACCAACAACGGCGCCCATGGCGCGTTCTTCCCAAGTTGTGCGCGATGAGCAGCGCCACCCCGCTGGTGACCCTGGGCGCCACCCTGGGAAGAGTCCCGTGCGTCCTTCACGGGACGAGGAAGGCCAGCATGCACGCCGAGGTGCTGGCAAAAATGGCGGACAACCGCAGGGCCGTGATAGAGCTCCTTCTAACATAGTTAGAAGTCGAAGCGCGTCACGGTCCACGCAGCTTTCGCCGCCGCCCACACCAGCAGAAGCTCTAATGCGCGAGCAACTGCTCCTTGACTTTCCTCCTGCTGCGGAGAGGCTCGACGAGTGGAGAGCCACTGTCCGGAGCCTTGTCGGTATCGCTAACAAAGATGAGCCGCGACTAGTGGGGCCCGTAGGCCATCGCTCCGTTGAGCCACCGCATGTCAGCGGTGGACGGGCCGGGGGCGATGTAGCCACGGTGCATTCTCCTCCTCCACGCCAGCCACCGCGGGTGTCGATCCATCATGATGACGCTCGTGATGATATCTCCATAGCATCATCCGATCCGCGGACCCACCGCGACTGGCGTCAAGTTCTTCGGGAGCGAGCCCTTGAAGATGCTCGAACCACCATCGAGCGCCGGCATAATGCGTGCCACCATTCAGACAGGTGGGCAGGGCCCACTATGGACCACCCAGCACCGAGAGGCTACGTTGGCCTACCCTACGAGGTGGGTTGTCCGGCCTTCACCCGTGAGCTGTGACAGTTCCAGTGGCCCTCCCACGCACGTTCAAGCACGACGTCGGCGAGAAGTACAACAGGAAGACTCACCCGTCAGAGTTCCTCAGCATCTACACCATCGCGATGCAAGCTGCTCGGGCCCACGATGATAAGGTGCTTGCCAATTACTTCCCGTTAGCGCTCAAGCCTAATGTTATGTCATGGTTGATGCACTTGCTGGTGGATTCCATTTCTTCTTGGTCGGATCTGTATCATGAGTTTGTTGGCGCCTTTACTGGAGGCCATCAAGATCATGGCAAGGCGAGCTATTTGCACATCATCCCCCAGAAGGAAGGAGAAAACCCGCGCAAGTACATCCAAAGGTTCAGCCGAGTGCAGTATAACATCCCAGACGTTCATCCTGCCGCCGTGATCAACGCATTCCATTAGAATGTGCGTAACCGCAAGATGCGTGAGGAGCTGGCGATGAACAAGGTCAGGGATGTGTTCGAACTTTATGTTCTGGTCGATAGGTGCGCTCGGGCGGAAGATGGGAGGAAGTACCCCAGCGAGGATGCCGGCGCGGAAACCGACTCCACGGACGACAACGCCGCTGCCCCGATGAAGAAGGGCCGCCACCGTAATAGGAAACACAAGGGCAAGACTATACTTGCTATCGAGGGGTCCAATGACACCGGCACCGCAAAGAAGGCCAAGGCGAGTGACCCCGGCAAGGAAGTTGCCGGGTGTGCCGCTTGCCGGGCCTTGGCGGCTGCCAACAAGCCAGGGGGCTCCGACAAGCAGTATTGCAAGATCCACCGCACCAAAGGCCACGACCTCCAGAACTGCCGACAAGTTGAGCTGCTCACTGAGAAGCAAAAAGCCGAATATGAAAGGCAAGACAAGTAGAAGGGCCAAGACTATGCCGAAGGATCTGGCAAGAAGCATGGCGGCCAAGGAGGCCACCGCAGCAAGGATAACCAGCAAGAGAGGCCTGCCTAGGGCCGCGACAAGAAGCAAGAAGACGATGATCATGACAAGGACGACGAGTCCAGCGACCACGAGTTTCAGAAAGCTACAGAGGCCATGTGCGTCGATGGTGGTGCCTCTCGACACACATCTCACCGCCAGCTCAAGCAGTGGGTGCGTGAGATCACAACAGTGGAGCCATCACTCGATGCACGGAAGCCACTGAAGTGGTCCAGCACGCCTATCATCTTCGACACCAAGGACCACCCTGATCGGACTACTGCGGTCGGGTGTTTGCCATTGCTGGTCTCACCAACGATTCACAACCTCAAGGTGACAAAGATGCTAGTTGACGGCAGGGACGGTCTGAACTTGATCTCGCCTATTGTGATCAAAAGGCTGCAGATCCCTGATGGAGACCTCAAAGAGACGGGCACGTTTCAAGGGGTCAACCCGGGGAGGAGCCAGCCAAAGGGAGAGGTCACGCTGCCCGTGACATTGAGGCGAGTTGAACTATAGGACGGAGAGGATTGTCTTCGATGTAGCCGAGATCCCCTTGCCCTACAACAGGATCCTCGGCCGCTCGGTGCTGGCCAAGTTCATGGCGGCTTCCCATTACGCCTACAACACGCTGAAGATGCCCGGGCCGATGAACATCATCACCGTCGTGCGGACCAGTCGCGGTAAGAACCCGTGGCGCGGCCCGTGAACACCCACATCACCCTGGCAGTCCGGGCCTGGCGAGCGGTGTCGTTCGTGCGCCAGGCGACGAGTCGCATGCCGCAAACTCCAGAGACAGAGTTGGCCCCCCCCCCCCCCCCCCCCCCCCCCCCCCCCCCCCCCCCCCCCCCCCCCCCCCCCCCCCCCCCCCCCCCCCCCCCCCCCCCCCCCCCCCCCCCCCCCCCCCCCCCCCCCCCCCCCCCCCCCCCCCCCCCCCCCCCCCCCCCCCCCCCCCCCCCCCCCCCCCCCCCCCCCCCCCCCCCCCCCCCCCCCCCCCCCCCCCCCCCCCCCCCCCCCCCCCCCCCCCCCCCCCCCCCCCCCCCCCCCCCCCCCCCCCCCCCCCCCCCCCCCCCCCCCCCCCCCCCCCCCCCCCCCCCCCCCCCCCCCCCCCCCCCCCCCCCCCCCCCCCCCCCCCCCCCCCCCCCCCCCCCCCCCCCCCCCCCCCCCCCCCCCCCCCCCCCCCCCCCCCCCCCCCCCCCCCCCCCCCCCCCCCCCCCCCCCCCCCCCCCCCCCCCCCCCCCCCCCCCCCCCCCCCCCCCCCCCCCCCCCCCCCCCCCCCCCCCCCCCCCCCCCCCCCCCCCCCCCCCCCCCCCCCCCCCCCCCCCCCCCGTATTGACTTCACTGATGTTAATAAAGCTTGTCCCAAAGACCCATTTCCCTTGCCGCGCATTGACCAGATTGTTGACTCCACAGCCGGATGTGATTTGCTTTCATTTCTTGATGCATACTCAGGATACCATCAGATCTTCATGGCAGAAGAGGATGAAGAGAAAACCGCATTTATCACCCCGTGTGGCACGTACTGCTTCGTACGGATGCCTTTCGGTTTGAAGAATGCTGGTTCAACATTCGCAAGGGTAGTCCACCACGCTTTTGAGCCGCAGATGCACAGAAATGTGGAAGCCTACATGGATGACATAGTGGTCAAGAGCAAGAACAGGGCGACCCTGATTCAAGATTTAGACGAGACATTTGCAAATCTGCGCAAGATCAACCTCAAGCTTAACCCCGAGAAGTGCGTGTTTGGAGTCCCTTCCGGCAAGCTTCTCGGGTTCTTCGTGTCTCAGCGGGGAATTGAAGCCAATCCCGACAAGATCAAGGCCATTGAGCAGATCGAAGCACCAAAGCGCGTCAAGGATGTACGAAGGCTTGCCGGTTGCGTGGCTGCTCTCAGCAGGTTTATCTCTAGATCTGCTGAGCGCGCCCTGCCATTTTTCAAAATTTTGAAAAAGGCAGGTCCAATGAAATGGACTCCGGAGGCGGAGGCTGCGCTGCAGGACTTGAAGAGATACCTGTCCTCCACTCCAACACTTGTCGCACCTAAGCCGCAAGAGAAGTTGCTGCTGTATATAGCGGCAACCAATCAAGTGGTTAGTGCTGCGTTAGTGGCGGAGCCCCCCCCCCCCCCCCCCCCCCCCCCCCCCCCCCCCCCCCCCCCCCCCCCCCCCCCCCCCCCCCCCCCCCCCCCCCCCCCCCCCCCCCCCCCCCCCCCCCCCCCCCCCCCCCCCCCCCCCCCCCCCCCCCCCCCCCCCCCCCCCCCCCCCCCCCCCCCCCCCCCCCCCCCCCCCCCCCCCCCCCCCCCCCCCCCCCCCCCCCCCCCCCCCCCCCCCCCCCCCCCCCCCCCCCCCCCCCCCCCCCCCCCCCCCCCCCCCCCCCCCCCCCCCCCCCCCCCCCCCCCCCCCCCCCCCCCCCCCCCCCCCCCCCCCCCCCCCCCCCCCCCCCCCCCCCCCCCCCCCCCCCCCCCCCCCCCCCCCCCCCCCCCCCCCCCCCCCCCCCCCCCCCCCCCCCCCCCCCCCCCCCCCCCCCCCCCCCCCCCCCCCCCCCCCCCCCCCCCCCCCCCCCCCCCCCCCCCCCCCCCCCCCCCCCCCCCCCCCCCCCCCCCCCCCCCCCCCCCCCCCCCCCCCCCCCCCCCCCCCCCCCCCCCCCCCCCCCCCCCCCCCCCCCCCCCCCCCCCCCCCCCCCCCCCCCCCCCCCCCCCCCCCCCCCCCCCCCCCCCCCCCCCCCCCCCCCCCCCCCCCCCCCCCCCCCCCCCCCCCCCCCCCCCCCCCCCCCCCCCCCCCCCCCCCCCCCCCCCCCCCCCCCCCCCCCCCCCCCCCCCCCCCCCCCCCCCCCCCCCCCCCCCCCCCCCCCCCCCCCCCCCCCCCCCCCCCCCCCCCCCCCCCCCCCCCCCCCCCCCCCCCCCCCCCCCCCCCCCCCCCCCCCCCCCCCCCCCCCCCCCCCCCCCCCCCCCCCCCCCCCCCCCCCCCCCCCCCCCCCCCCCCCCCCCCCCCCCCCCCCCCCCCCCCCCCCCCCCCCCCCCCCCCCCCCCCCCCCCCCCCCCCCCCCCCCCCCCCCCCCCCCCCCCCCCCCCCCCCCCCCCCCCCCCCCCCCCCCCCCCCCCCCCCCCCCCCCCCCCCCCCCCCCCCCCCCCCCCCCCCCCCCCCCCCCCCCCCCCCAGCACTTTTCAACCCGAAAGGCATACGTATAAAGCAGTACGTACCACATGGGGTGATAAATGCGGTCTTCTCTTCGTCTTCTTTTGCCATGAAAATATGGTGGTAGCCTGAATAAGCGTCAAGAAATGAGAGCAGATTGCAGCCGGCAGTGGAGTCCACAATCTGGTCGATGCGCGGCAAGGGAAAAGGGTCTTTTGGACAGGCTCTATTAATATCTGTATAGTCAATACACAACCTCCATTTCCCATTCGCCTTGCGCACTACAACTGGATTGGCCAACCATGTTGGATGGAGCACTCCTCTGACCAGGCCTGCCGCTTCTAGCTTCTTGATTTCTTTGGCAATAAATTCTTGCCGCTCCAAGGCTTGCTTCCTAACTTTCTGCTTGATGGGCCGTGCATGAGGACATACGGCAAGGTGGTGCTCGATTACCTCCCTGGGAACACCGGGGATATCAGATGGTTGCCATGCAAACACATCGACATTCTCCCGCAGGAAGGCAATGAGTGCGCTTTCCTATTTGTCATCAAGGGTGGAACTCACGGTGAAAGTTCCCCCCGTGCCATCCTCCTTGACGGACACCTTCTTAGTTGCTGGTGGAGCCGCCTTGGATTTCTTGCTCTTGCCGGTGGAGCTCTCTGACTCATTCTCAACGGGAGCGCAGCACTCCGAAGAGGTGCGCTTGCCGGAGTGTGCGCCAGAGGCCTTACCGGTCTTCTTCTTCCCGGGAGTTTCAGCGGCAGGAGCAAGTGCTTTAGCAGCAGATGCTGCAACTGCATCCCGGTAGAGTTGGTCGGTGCTGATAAGCGCATCCTTCTTATCGGAGTGGATAGTGATGACACTCATCGGCCCGGGCACCTTCAATGTATTATACGCATAGTGCGACGCTGCCATGAACTTGGCCAGCGCCGGACGGCCAAGAATCCCATTATATGGCAATGGAATTTTGGCGACGTCAAAAACGATCTTCTCTGTTCTGTAGTTGAGCTCACTACCAAATGTTACCGGAAGCGTGATCTTGCCCTTCGGCTGGCTCCTTCCTGGGTTGATCCCTTGAAACGTGCCCGTTTCTTCGAGATCTTCGTCAGGAATTTGCAATCTCTTGATCACATCAGGCGAGATCAAGTTCAAACCGGCCCCGCCGTCAACTAACATTTTTGTCACCTTGAGGTTGCGAATTGTCGGAGAGACCAACAACGGCAAACATCCAACCGCAGTCGTGCGATCAGGATGATCCTCAGTGTCAAAAATGATAGGCGTGCTGGACCATTTCAATGGCTTCTGGGCATCGATCGACGGCTCTGCTGCATTAATCTCACGTGCCCACTATTTAAGTCGGCGGTGAGAAGAATGCAACGAGGCGCCTTCGTCAACACACATGGCTTCTGTAGCTTTTTGGAACTCGTGCTCGCTGGACTCGTCGTCTTCCTCATCATCATCGCCGCCCCCCTCTTCCTTATCGCGGCCTCGAGCGGGCCTTTCCTTTTGTGGCTTAGCCTTGCCGCGGCGACCTCCTCGACCACCGCGTTTCTTGCCGGACCCCTCAGCACCGTCTTGGGCCTTCTCCTTGTTGCGCCTTTCATACTCGGCCCTCTGCTTTTCGACAAGTTCCTCAACTTGCCGGCAGTTTTGGAGATCGTGACCCTTGGTGCGATGGATCTTGCAGTATTGCTTGCCGAAACCCTCTGTCTTATCGGCAGCCGCCAAGGCCTGGCATGCGGCACATCCAGCAGACTCCTTGCCGGGGTCATCAGCCTTGGTCTTTTTGGCGGCGCCGTTGTCGCCGGGTCCCTCGACGGCAAGCACGGCTTTGCCCTTGCGCTTCCTGTTACGCCGTCGACCTTTTTTTGCAGGAGTGGCAGCGTCTTCGTCTTCGGAGTCGATCCCTGCGCCAGCATCCTCGCCGGGGAATCTCCTTCCTTCTTCAGCCCAAGCACATTTATCAGCCAGAGCATAGAGCTCGGCGATATCCCTAACTTTGTTCATTGCCAGCTCTTCGCGCATTTTGCGGTTGCGCACGTTCTGATGGAACGCGCTGACAACAGCGGCAGGATGAACGTCCGGGATGTTGTGCTGTACACGGCTGAACCTCTGTATGTACTTGCGCAAGGTTTCGCCTTCTTTCTGAGGGATGACATGCAGATCGCTCTCCTGGCCAGGAGCCTGGTGGCCTTCAGTAAAGGCGCCAACAAACTCATGACACAAATCTACCCAGGAAGAAATAGAATTCTCCGGCAGATGCATCAACCACGACCTAACGTTGGGCTTGAGTACCAACGGGAAGTAGTTGGCAAGTATCTTGTCGTCTCGAGCCCCGGCAGCCTGCACCGCAATGGTGTAGATGCTCAAGAACTCTGACGCCCCCCCCCCCCCCCCCCCCCCCCCCCCCCCCCCCCCCCCCCCCCCCCCCCCCCCCCCCCCCCCCCCCCCCCCCCCCCCCCCCCCCCCCCCCCCCCCCCCCCCCCCCCCCCCCCCCCCCCCCCCCCCCCCCCCCCCCCCCCCCCCCCCCCCCCCCCCCCCCCCCCCCCCCCCCCCCCCCCCCCCCCCCCCCCCCCCCCCCCCCCCCCCCCCCCCCCCCCCCCCCCCCCCCCCGCCTATGGTATGATTGTTGTAATGGAGGTTATGTCCTACGGACTAAAGCCCTCTGGTTTATATAGACACCGGAGAGGGCTAGGGTTACACAGAGTCGGTTACAATGGTAGGAGATCTACATATCTGTATCGCCAAGCTTGCCTTCCACGCCAAGGAAAGTCCCATCCGGACACGGGACGGACTCTTCAATCTTGTATCTTCGTAGTCTTGGAGTCCGGTGGACGATGATAGTCCGGCAGTCCGGACACCCCCTAGTCCAGGACTCCCTCAGTAGCCCCCGAACCAGGCTTCAATGACGATTAGTCCAGCGCGTATGTAGTCTTCGGCGTTGAAGGCGGGTTCTCCTTTTAAGTTCCATGTACCTGCCGAACAGTGTCCGGCTTCCTTATCAATGTTGCGCTTCTTGGCTTCCACGCCCAATAATGGCCTTCTTCCTCGCGTCGCACGAATGGGAAAAGCCAGGGTATCTTTTATGTTTTACCCCCTAGTTGTGCAAATAATCTGCCTATAAGAGAGGCAAGAATCCAGATCCAAATCACACCATCTTCCCTCCGCGAATACTCATCGGAGCGCTTCTAACCAAGAATCCATTCCATCATGGACCGTCGACGCGGCTCCTCTTCTCGCGCTCCCAGCCCTCTGCCAGGAGATTGGAGGAGATGCTCTGTTCCGCACAACGAGCTGGTGAAGCTCCAAGCGGGGGGATATCTCCCTCCGGCCTTCATGGTTCTGGTTCGAGCCGGGCTGGCCACCTACCAAGGTGGGAAGCAAGCGGAGGCTACCCCAAGTCCCAACAAAGGGGAGCGGGTATGCTTCGTCCCCTATCTGATAAGGGGACTCGGATTTCCTATACATCCGTTCCTCCGTGGGCTCCTGGAGTTCTACGGACTCCAGCTCCATCACCTTACACCCGCCTCTATCCTGCATATCGCGGGTTACGTAGCTCTTTGCGAGCTATTTCTGGGCATCGAGCCCCATTTTGCACTGTGGAAGAGGTTGTTCTGCCTCGTACCCCGCTCTCATGAGGGTTCCATATATCAAGTGGGTGGCGCCGAAATATGGCGCATTGCCGGGACCGGATATCCATCCGGAACCCCTAAGAAGGCGTCCGAAGACTGGCCTTCGGAATGGTTTTACATAGAAGACGCTGTCGACCAACTATCCAGCCCAGATATAAATATTTAAATGTGAAAATGGCTAGCCCAGCTATTCTTTTTTGGTGGAATACCCAACCCAGGTCAACTTGTTATTCTCCGGGATGCATTAGACTTGCCAAGAAAATGGGCTTTAAGAAATAATAAATGGGCAGTAATTAAAAAAGTTGGCTGTAAATATAAAAAACGCATCGATCAGGTACATTTTTTATTCTTCTAAAAAAGGTAAGTTTTTAATTTCATTACTTGTTGTGCGCGCAAAATTTCGTTGGATTTTTACCTAATACAAATTTATTTTGAAATTATATTTAACCTGACTCTAAATTTTTGGTTAAAAAATATTTCGGATCCCATCAAAATGTTAGAAATTTTTTGATCTTTTTTGAGCGATCGGCTGAATTTATTAACAAAGTCCTGGCAAGGAAATGAGCTGTAATTTTAAGAAACAGTAAATGGGTTGCGTAAATTCCATTAGAATTAAAAAATGTGCTGTACATTATAACAAATCACAAATGGGCTATATGTTCTCTGTCACAGATGTGATGGTCACTTGTGGGCCTATTAAGTTGACGCGTACGCAAGGCTTTGTCAACTTATAGTCAACACACGATTCTATTAGCAGTGGCCGTAGGATGTCCATCTAACGGTTGTGGTGCTTCTTCAATCTTGGATATTCATGGTTCAGCCGCCCAAACCACCGCCGGCGGTACTGCCTGCTACCGCCTCCCGTGGCCAGCTATGCTAACGCGTAGGCCTCACCGGCCCATCCTACTCCCATCGCCGTCCAAGCCATTCCTCTACTTAGCAACACCTCATGTTATTCTCCGGTGACGACAGCCTCACACCGCAGCCGAACCAGTGAACCCTCTTACTCCCTTCCGCATGGGCATCCACTGTTGTGTCTTCACCGGCTCCGGGTCGTTCCCTTCCTAGGCCTCTCCATCGTCCACCGCGTTGGTTCTCTTGGCACGGCGTGGTCAACTTTGTCAACAAAAGACAACCATTGGGAGAGGCATGAACGTGGAGTGGCTGACAGTAGGGACTCGCATGGCCCATGGCCGCACGCGAGCAAGTCCCTCCTTATTATGCGAAAACAAATGATTTCTCCCCCTGACAGGTTTGAGCCACTAGCTACATCTTCGCACGCAGGGAAGTGTTTCCTTTATTACATGGAAAAAAGTTACCTCTCCCTGACAGCTGGGACCCACCACCTTTATTATGATCCATTTAACAAAATTATAGATTGTACCAAAGATGCTAAATTGTTTTCTTTTTATTCTAACTCGAAAAGAAGAAATTAAAAAACCCAGAAAACATCTTCGCACGCAAGGAAGTGCCACCTTATTACGAGCCAAAAAATGATTCCCCCTGCTAGCTGGGACCCACCAAATTTGTAGGCTGACTTGTGGGCCAACTAACTTGATGCGTACGGGCTTTGTCAACTTAGTCAAAATGATTCCATCTGCACTGACCGTTGGATGTTAAATCAACGGCCGTGTTGCGTCTTCAACCTTTGGTCTTCTTGCTCCAGCCGCCCAAACCAGGCCTGTCGTACCGCCTGCTCTAGCCTCCCATGCCCGGCTGTGCTATCGCGCAGGCCTCACGGACCGACCATACTACGACTGGCCAGACCTTCCGTCTACTCACCCACACCCCCTGTTATTCTCCGGCGATGGCGGACTTACGCCGCAGCCGAACCAGTGAACCCTCGTACTCCCCTCCACATGGGCATCCACCCGCCTTGTCTTCTCTAGATCCTCGTCGTTCCCTTCCTAGGCATCACCGTCGTCCACCGCCTTGATGCTCTCGGCGCCTCGTGGTCAACGAGGTCAACGAACGACAACCATCAAAAGTGGACTTTAGGCTGTGAGGCTGACAGCTGGACCCACCAGCTACATATTCGAAACCAAGGAAGTGCCTCTTTATTACTCACAAAATAAGAATGATTACTCCCCTAATAGTCGGGACCCACCAGCTATATCTTCGCACGCAAGGAAGTGCATCCTTATCCTCCTTGACAACTGGGACCCACCCGGTCGAAGCGTACATAGCGTTGTCGTGAACCTGTACGTACATATTGCTTGATCGGTCTCTCTGCAACAATGAACCGAGGCCGAGCAAGCAGCAACACATGTAGTAGTAGACGACATCGAGTTGGTGGCGGAGGAAGACTCGACATGGCCACGACATAGCAGTTCAGGCAGTCTCTTCTAAACTGTGTACATGTACATACAGCCAGATGCCAAAAAATACGGCTACGTGCGTACATATGGGTGGTGTTGGGGATATAACTACTGGGCATAAACCGCCCAGGAGGGGCCGAGTTATGCTCATCTGTATTGAAGCCCATGAAGACACGGAGTATGGCGCTTTACTATTAAAGCTCAGAGGCCTGGAGCCCAAGGGCATATTAAGGCCCATAGACATAAACCGGCATGAGTTATGTAACTTGAGTTGTAAGTTAGGGAAAGGTAGAAACCGAGCCGGACACATGTATGAGCTAGCCTTGGTATTTTGTAAACCGCTGGGCGTCAACCTGTGTATATAAAGGTGCGACTCGGCGGCGGTTCAGGGACAAGAAACAATAACTCGAGAGATAGGTAAAGCGGATTCGCTCCCTGCTCATCGAAACCCCATCAATTCCACCACAACTGGATCATAGGCTTTTACCTTCACCTCAAGGGGCCGAACCAGTATAAACTCCCCGTGTCCTTTGTCCGATTTAACCCCTTTAAGTTAATCTCGTTGCGATGGCTCCACGACTAAGTCCTCTCACTAGGACATCTGACGTGTTAATTCCACGACAGTTGGCGCCCATAGTGGAGCTATCGCACGGTGGTTTCGAGTTCTTAAAGGGCAACTTTGAAGGAGTCAAGGGATACGCGGTTGGCCGGATGACCAAGAGTCGTCACGGCAAACTCTACATCGATGACGCAGGCTGGGGCCCCGAGGCCGGCTCAATCGAGTACGGGTACCGGGTCCCCTTTGGAGGAATTAACGTCTTCATCGGCAAGATCGGCGAATCGGGCCCTGAGCCGGACATCTGCACCGACCTCGTCGAGACGGCTCAGTGTGCGAGCCCTGCCCGGGTTCAGCCTGCCATGAAGCGTGCGTTCGTGGGATTCATCCATGGTGTGGAATCTGAACCGGTGTCCGATGGTGAGATGGTCGTTTACTCAGATGGCGAATCATCCACCGGCGAGACTGAGTCACTGTACCAACTACAAGATGGCCAGTTCGGGGCTGTTCCGTTGGCGACAGTATTCCAGACCCCCTTGAACCGCCAAACCGGGTTGCGATCTTCATGGCCGGTACACAACCCACATTGCAATCTTCAACTACAGAAGTGATGACGTCCGGATCGGCGGCTGGGGCAGGAGGCCCCGCGCGTTGGCCGGCCCAAGTTCTGTCCGGTTTATTGGACGCCTGGACGACATTGTTGACCATAGCGGTTACCCCGAAGACTCAGGATCGGCATAATGCGGAGGTCACAAAACTGCGGGATCAGATAACTCAGGCCAAGGAGGACTTGGCGGCTGAGGAAACCAGGATGGATAATGAACGGGCCGCTTTAGATGCCCAGTCACAGCGGATTCAGGCGGAGAATTACCGGCTCATGCCGGATCAGAACGCTTTGAATGAGGTGTTGAGGAGGAGGCACCTGTCTCGTCTGCCGCCGGTTTATGAAGCAATGAATCTCTTCAACACGCCAGGAGCTGGATCCAGTAATCCGGCAGCAGTAAACCGGACTGAGGCACCTGGGACAGGAGCGCCGGATCAGCCACAGGAGATGGGCCCGCCTCGACGAACAGATAACCCGCTGCAATACATGCCGACCCCGCCGGGTCACTTCTCCACCCCTTTGGATAATATGATTGCTGTGGTGTCCCGATTGGCAGCTATTCCAACGGAGGGCGAGTCTCCAGCGGCAGTTGAGATGCAGCGGGCCAGGGATCTCCTTCAAACCGCCATGGAACAGCAGCAGGCTTATTCATATAGCCGAGATAGAATCCATTCAACCCCTCACCCGAGCAAGAGTTACAGTAGGCACATTGATGAACCGGCTGTATCAAGCAGTGCGCGGAACCGTGACGCCCCTCGAGGGCCTAATCCGGCGCGCGGTGGTGCGAATGCTCAGGATGTGGTGGATAATGGTAGAGCGCGTTGGGAGGCAGAGTTAGCAGCGCAGTTGGCAGCGCAGTACACGAATCATCAACCCACTCCGGTTCGACCGATGACATCAGAAGAACGATGACTTGCTTTCAGCTCTTGGTGGGTGCCGTGTCTCACCCTGGCTCTACGCAATGTGCGGTTACCCAAGGATTTCAAGGGCCCACGTAAGGTACCTAATTACATCGCTGATTTACCCCCCGAGTCATGGGTTGAGAGTTATGAGATGGCAATGGAGATACTGGATGTGGACGAAGCGGCGTGTGCGAAGTACTTCACCATGATGTTGGACGGAATGACTCACACTTGGTTAAAAAGTCTGCCCGTTAATTCTGTCGGTTCATGGGACGAGTTGAAGGCCCGGTTTATAGAAAACTTCAAAGACACGTCCAAGCAACCCATGTCAATCGTGGAGCTGGCCACTTGTGTCCAAGGAGAAGGCGAATCAACAACTCATTGGGTGCGCCGGGTGTCGGTGTCAAAACCGGCGGATCTCGGGTAGGGGGTCCCGAACTATGCGTCTAGGCAGATGGTAACAGGAGACAGGGGACACGATGTTTTACCCAGGTTCGAGCCCTCTTGATGGAGGTAAAACCCTACGTCCTGCTCGATTAATATTGATGATGTGTATTACAAGAGTGGATCTACCACGAGATCAAGGA